>SZWC01001857.1:41996-56100 GCA_023375785.1 Penium margaritaceum | reverse complement strand
CCGTCCATGATGCATGCCTGTTGCTGTTCACGAACTGTCCTTGCCTCCCACTCCCTCTGCTGCTGCGGGTCTGTGAATTCGTCGCCGTCCTCGGCCTCCTCCTCATCTGAGTCACTGAGGATGTGCCGTTCTGGGTCGTAAATCTCCTCCTGCGCAGAGTCGTAGCCTGCTGCATCGGGGTCATACTCAGCGTCGTCTGTTGGTCCACCCGCTGCTCCTGTTGCCCTTGCAGTTGCTGCCACCACTGCAGAGGCAGCAGCAGCAACTCTGTTAGCTGCTTTTGAGGTGGTCCTGCGCCCCGCCTGCCCCGCCCATCCCCACCCCGCGCCAATGCCAAGCACGGTCGTCCGTGGACTGGTTGCTGCTCCAGTCGTGCTTCTGCGGCCCGCCTGCCCCCCCATCCCGATCCTGCGTCAATGGCCAACAGGCTCGTCCCTGGACTGTCGTCGGAAAGTAGGACCACATTATCTGCTGCACTACGTCCACCACGTGAACCGCCTGTGGTGCTTCGGGGGGTACCAGTGGCACCTGCGGCGACTGCTGCTACTGCTGCTGCACCTTCATTCTCCGGCTGGGTCTCTGCTGGGGGCCACCTGCCTGCCAATGCCTCTGCCCTCATGGCAGCTTCAACGCGCTGGAGTCGACGAGTCAGAGCATTGGCTGCAGCCTCAACCGCAGGAGCCACAGCAGGCTCGTTTGTACACTTTTTTTTCGTGTGTCCCTTTTGGCCACAGCGCGGGCAGATGTAGTTCTTGCGCCGTTTGTCCTCCCGGTCCCACCGTGCACTCTTCGGCCGTCCGGCACCACGCTTCGGTCCTGGCTGCTGCCACAGCACACCCTCGTCGACTTTGAGCGAAGCTGGGTTAACGCCTGGCATGGGGAAGTTGTAGGTGCGCCTGTAGGCCATACGCGCGAGTCCCACGTCGCACAGTGCCTCGGCCTACTCCCCACGGCCGATGACGAATGCGCACGCATGTGCACATGGTTGGCCCCACTCCTTCCAGGCACCGCAGGTGCACGTGCAGTCCTGCACGTTCACCTTGCGGGTCCTGTTGCTCGGACCCGTGGCACTGGAACTCTGCGGCCCTTCCTCCGTCACGTCGTACATGTGCGCAAGGACACTGCTGTTGAGAAGGCGCTTTGCTGCTGTTGGCGCCAGTTGCCCTTCGCATGACTTGCTCAACTTGCGCCTCTCTGCAAGCAAACGCTGCACCCATGTGTACAGAGACACAAAGCAGTAGAACGGGAAAAGCTTCCTGCACTCAACAATGCGGGCGTTCAAAGACTCCACAGCGTTAGAGGTGGTGTGTCCACCACGGCCGACAGGACAGTACAGCCTGGTCCACTGCTCCCTCGGTATGCCGCCCACCCCGTCTGCTCCGAGGAGATACACTGCAGCGCGGGAGTTTACCGCACGCAGTTGTTCCTCACACCTTGTCCACTCAGCGGGAGTCAGCGCATGTGCCAGTCTCCAAAACCAGTAACCTGCTTGTTTGCCAAACTTCTGCCTTATGTTCTGCCGCAGGTGGTAGCAGCAGTAGGTGTGGTGAGCCCCTGGCAGCTCCTTCTCGACAGCTTTCAACAAACCTTTGTCACGGTCCGAAATGACGACCGTACCCTTCTCCGCTGCTGTCGGGTACGCTATAGCCAGGTGTTCCAAAAACCACGTCCAGTTGTCTTCATTTTCTCCCTGCACCATGGCCCACGCCATCGGCACGGCGTTGTCGTTGGCGTCGAAAAACTGGCTGATGAGGAGAACTTGTTTGTGGCCATTTTTCAGATGCGTGCCGTCCATCGTCAGGATTCGACGTGCGTGCTGGAAGCCGAGGACGGTAGCACCAGGGGCGACGAACGCTCTCGTGAAAACACCCTCGGCAGTCGCCTCCGCAACAGCATGTGTGTGATGGTCCACCCGCTGCAGCTGCAGCCCACAGAGCACATTGCGTTAGCATATGTTCACATAAGCCCGAGAAAACATGTAGGCCACATGCGGAACCCACGTACCTCGGCGCAGTAGAGTGGGAACAGGCTCCAGGATAAGGCTTTGGGGCCGATGAGATGTTCCTGCGCTTTCGCCTTCGCGCGGTACATGGTGTTTTTTTCTACGGCCTTGCCTGTGGCTTTGCGCACAACAGCAGCCAACGTCTTCACGTCTGCTGTAGGATTACGCTTCAGGGTCGACTCAATATGACGCGCCACCCACTTCACTGTCTTCGCCGGGTCTCCATGCCCAACACCCGGGACACACTTATGACCGTCGACGAACTCGTCCACCACTACACCAGAACCATTTGCCGCGACATGGGCACGTAGCAGCCACGGGCAGTCCTTTTCCTTGAACTGCCCGCACCGTGCAGTGAAGCGCGTCTTCTCACTGCGTAGCCAGTGAATCGTCATCCGGTTTGTGATGGCGTAGTCGTCCACTGCAGCGCGCGCCTCTACCATGTCCCGGAATGACATCCCACCGGGAAAAGTACTTTCCGCCCTTCTGCGTTTTGGGGCCTCACCAGACGCCTCATCGTCGGAGGAAACTGCAACAGAAACAATGACATGGCAGGATTGAAAACCTGGATGGAGAACCAAGTATTGTCTACACCAAGGGAATACGTGACTGAATTTTTACCAGCTACATGAATCGGTCGGGACAGCCTCAAAGAGTCTCTTGCTTGTTCGGGCGAGATGAGGAGCACCTGAGCACGCTGCTCATGCTCAAAGTGCTTGTCGTACACTAGGTTTCAAGAGGAGGGGGTTTGGGACACGAGACCTGGCTCGTTGAGTTGCGGACGTGAGAGACCACGGCGTTCAGAAACCACAACAGCGTCGCCAGACCTACGCCTACGGGAGGCTGCCCAGTGCATCTGGGCAGCCATTTTGAACGAGCTGGGTACATTACATGTAAAATGAGAAGTAAATACACTAGATACCCATTCTCACCGGGCTCAGAGGGGTCCACAAGCGCTTCCATGGCGCGCGGCTGTCCTTCGTGGTGGGTGTCTCTCCAGCATGACGGGGCCTTGGACCCGTCTGTCGACAGCGGTCGAGAGTAGGGTCCAATGCGTGACCATCGGACACCCTGGACAGGACGCTGGAACGCGATTGTCTCCCGACCGAACGTTGGCGCAACGTCTGCATGGTTCACAAAATAGACAGCGTGGCACGGGTTCGGGGGGAGTTGACAGACCTCGTTCATGCACGAAATGCGACTTGATGTGTCTCATTGCCTTGAGTAGAGTCGACGCATGGAACGTCGCGTTCACGATGAATACACAACAGTGGACAGGCTGGCGTTTGCTGACCGCGACAGCCTGCGGCCTGACGTTGCATGCCGTGGTTGCCGTTTGACAATACCGATGACAAGGATCCGTTTCTTCGTACGACAATTGCTACTTTCTTGAATACCGGGTAAACGCAACGTAAGTCCGCCAAGTTCCCTTGGCAGAAACATGATCCCCCCGTAATACAATTGGTGTTTCGAGGGGTCTCCGACATATTACGCCTTCCCGCGAACACTATTGGACGGTCTCATTTTCCGCCAACAGAAGAGCGCTGACCCTTAGCCCGCCGTTGGCGCACAACGGACAATACAATTTTCACGTTTCAGCGAACACGCTTTTTATGCGAACAATGATAACCCCATATCCACATGTTACAAATAACAACGCCATGCCGGTATGGGGTAGTAATAACGGGCGTAGTGGACATGGCGGAGTTCTTGTCGACGACCGTGGACATGGGGTTCTTATATTTTAAAGTGCTGGATATGGGGTACATAAAATTTAGCAGTTGGATATGGGAGGGTCCGCCCTTCGGGATTGTGGATATTAAAGCTATTTCGCCCATTTAGGAATCAGGCTTTTTCGTTTGACGAAATCATAAGTACTACCTAAATAACCCCCGGGACCAAATCTGTGGACGAAGTTAAGGATTATCAAAATGATAAAAACCAAAAAAATAAACTAAAGATCAGTACAGTATTCCCCAAACGCACCCGTCTCCTATGTTGTTGGCTGAATTTTGTCCATTTCTGTGTACTATGTGTGGCTGCTGCTGGCAGTACCATCAGCAAGGATCACGGTCACACAAAGTGCCCTGCTTGCAACAACGCCTCCAGACACCATAAAAAATTGCCCATAGTCTCCAATGAACCTGGCCTCGTTTTTCTATGTGTAAATCTGGGGCCTGTTGGATTTTACAAGAAAGAAAGTCACTCTAAAGTGCTTGGGGAGAAATCGGCGTGTCTCCTATGTTCTATGTGTGTGCTTCCCACATTTGCACGACGGTTTCTTCCTCGCGTTTACACCAAGTTACCCAGTTATCGGGCTGAATTGAAAAATGTCTTCGTGCACAACATAATCATGATATCACAAAACATGTTTAGAGGCCATCAAATGGCTTCATCACTGTCTCTATAGCTCTTGCAAAAACATCCATGGTTCTACATTACATAGGTCTTGTATGCCATAGCCTCTTTCACTTGTGTATGCTCGCATTATGGGTCCCATGCCTGTGATTTCTTGGACGATCCTTGTTGGCTTTCTACTCGACTTCCCTGTAACTTTTCCCATAATCTTGAATTTTTCAGTGTTTGCTAAAAGACCATTGTGTGCATGCATATCTTATCTTGGAAGACAAGCTGACATGCAAGCCAAACTTGCATGTCAGCTTGTCTGGAAAGTTGTTCACTCTGTTTGTGGCAGCAATGCCATGGGTCATGCTGCTTGGTTTCTTGAGTTCCATGGTGTACGTATAGAGCCCTCTTCTCCCTTGCACATCCCAATACGATGGTGCCTTTGATCTCTATAATCGCAACCTTGCAAGTGGTATCTTCTCTCCTCTCCGAGGGTGACTTTCCACCTTTTCCTCTTTGAAGGTCGTGCCTATGAAACCGTTCTCCTCGAGGTCCACTTCCTTAACCTTTCACTCATGTAAAATGCTGGCACGGTCGGCAGGCGGGCCTCCGTCTTGCAGTCTCTATGGTTTCATCACATCTGTCTTGCTCCATGGGGACCACCTCCATGGTGACCTCTCATCTTGGGACCATTTTGGTCTTTCTTGGGGTCCCTCCCTTGTCTACATTCTATGGCTTTTGGACTCAAACTCCGGCTGAATCATCTTGTATTGTGATGTCCTCTTCTTTAGGAATTCTCTTATGCCAACTTGTTCTAGTTTCCTCTCCTGTTTCACTCTATGAACTAACGGGAGGTGTTTCATCGGTATCATTTATGAGCTTTATAGTATGCTTGCACCTGCCCCATCTGAAAGTACCCACAAGCACAAATAATTGTTTATTTTTTTATTCTCTCTTTGAAGTCATCTATGTTACAAAGCCCTCGTTGTCAATACCTAAGTCTCCTGCATCATCCTCTACATCGTCACCTTAGTTTATCCCATGTTCATTTTCACCATCTTCAGCTTCCATTGAAACCCTAGTACTCTTCTACCACTTCCACTATCTCATATGAAAGCACTGGTCATTGGCCCATGGCCTTCTGCACATGGGAGGGTAGTTCCATTCTCTCCCTTCCTCTTCTAGTAGTCCCCTATCCTGACATCTCATGCAGTCTATGTCTTCTTCGTCAACAATATGATTTCCTACTCATCCCACTATACTAGATGCTCCTTGCCTTGTTGTCAGGTTCATACATTGTGATATAGCTGGTAGCTACTCTATGGTAGATTATGAGATCCATGTTTTTCTTATGTGTATGTCAAGGAACATTGCTACGCAATTACATCAAGTGATATGCACTTCCTTCCTCTTGCACCAAGAAGTGATGGCCAAGCTAGGGACGTGGCTGACATGGGAAAAATACCATGTAGGATGAGCTTGTTGTCCTTGAGGAAGATATTTTTCGAGCTTGTTGAATCCTACCCTGTCACAAAGCTTTTCTCACCACACCGGGTATGTTGGCCCATGATGATGCTAGATTGATTGATCAAATAGTATGAATGTAGCCGGACGGCCGGTTTGGCCCACCCCATCTTTGCGACCAGCGAGGGCTGGCCGATGGCCAGCCCTCGCCAGCAAGGGCTGGCTGGTGGCCAGCCACGCACTGGCCACCGGCCAGCTGGCAGCTGGCCGGCTGGGTGGCCGACCGCCAGTCAGGTGACCGGCCGGCCACCCACCGGCCAACCCCAGCTGCCGATCAAGCTGGGGGCTCGATCGGCGGCCAAGGGGCCACCAGGCCTTGGGAACGAGGCTGGTGGCCCAGGATCCTCGCCCTTACCCTCCCCTCCTTGCCGGTTAACGTGAGACGGACGAGGAGAGGGGGTGAGCGAGAGAGAGGGCGAGCGACCGGCATATAACTGGGTGCGAAATCGTCTAGCGTGCCTCGCACGTGACGATTTTGCACCATCACATAAAAAAAATGAAATTGCAAATTAGTGCGACTTAAACAGATTTCTCAGCAAAACTGTGCAAACTCACAAGTTCGAGGTATTCACCCCTTGGTCGGGTCCGAGTATAAGGAGTTGAAGTTTAAGACAAAAATTGGCATCTTGAGACTCAAAACATTCGAGTCTCCCTGCTCAGGGTCGTTCATGACGATTGCTCCTTGGTACTGCGACGAGGAAAACCCTTCATGCAGAAAGAGATTGCCATTGTGTGAACTCCGACGATGACCTAATTAAGGTAGCAGGAGACTTGACCCGTTACAGTGGTGTCAGATCCAAATGACCCTCACGACTAACGGTGCGACGTTTCCAGCTGATACCCCAAATGTAAAACGCCATGATCAGCTACAAGAGTAGAAAAAATGCCAAAGGGGGTTACAACATCCATACTAATCTGTTCCAAGCACCAAAAAGTGCATTAGAAAGCTCTTAAAGAGCTCTTCTTCAACCTCCCATTTCCTTTGAGCCTTTTCTTCACTCCAAGGGGATGAGTCAATATTCTTGGATGGGGTGACGAGTGTCCACCTCCAAAACTACCAATTTGCCTCCATTTTCAAGGTTCCCTTCCCCCTCCTTCATCCAAGAATCGGGACAACACTTCTTCTCAAGGCCAAGGGCTATCACGGCCTAAGAACACCCAAGAAAAGAGGGAGGACAACACCTTGAAGAATTTGGCGGCTTCTCCAACACCGCCGGCTCAAGGAAGATGTCGCCAATGGGTGCAAGAAGCGCAAAGAAGACTCAAGAGGAGGCCAAGGAAGACAAGAAGACAAAGAAGAGGACAAGAACAATGAGGGATGAGCATACAAAGGTGCAAACTCTTAGTTAGAGTTGACCCTGCCTCCTCCTCACCTTTTTGAGGGGTGCTCAATTTCTTGTAGTCTCTTACTCTTGTCCTTGCTTTATTTTTCTAGGCTCTTTAGCTTACCCAGTGCCATGATTTGCGGCTTAGTGTATAGGATAAAACCCACATGATTGTGCCAACCGTGACAGCCTAAAAAGAACTTTTTTTCTACCACGTGATTGTGTCAACTGTGGCAGCCTAGAAAGATAGAGGTGAATTTTGTAATTGCCTCACTCATCATGAAAGCAAGGAGACTTCAAGAGGCGACACCTCCTCGAGGTCATGGGGTGATCTCACACAGGTCTCCACGTGCTAGTTGCATGGCAACATAATGGCAAGTGTTGGGCCATCCAAGACCAACAAGGGCAAGGTGATGACAATCTCACCACATGACCTTGGTGGACTCAAATTTTTGGGAGCCGTCTTTGTGAGCACGATTGCCAAATTAATGGCAACCGTACCACCAAAGGCAACCCTCGCTATATTGAAGACACCGAGAAGCGTAAGGAAGCCAAGAAAGTGCATGTTGAGCACGTCAATGTGCACGTGGACAACTCCCACGCGACGGACAACGCGCTCAAGGACAACCACCCTGGTGTGGATCCCGACGAGGAGCAGGACGCTGACGATGGCGAAGGTGACGAGGATCATGTGATCATTTCCATCATTGTACGGTGAACTCAAGCCGATCGCTGAAGAAAGGCAAGACTCTTGTCGGGTCGCCAGAAGCTGTAGACAGTAGTGAGGCTGGCAAGAGTAGCAAAGGCACCAAAAGAAGCCACATGGGAATTTCCCATGAGAAGGTAATTTGGGATCAATGCCGGATGCTTGTTGAGTTGGCTGCCGAGGCAGCGGACCGACTCAAGATCACCACTGACAGTGTAAGTGTTGCACCGCCAAGAGGAGTGGGGAAGGACCCCCCTTCCTACGATGTGGCTTCAACGGGGCAATCCAAAACCCAAGTGAGCGTCGTCTCTGACAAAAGCCTTCTCCAAAAGGTGGGACTCCTCAGAGGTGTGTATGCAAACCATACCCTCTTGCAGCAAGTAAAGGTGCATGCACAGCGCGAGGCCCTTAAGGTTGTCGCTGACGCTCTTACAACAACAAAGCTAAAGTTTGCGTTTACCAACCTGCTGGCCCACGTTGGGCAGAGCATCACGGACTTTGACCGTGATCGTTAGTTGTAGCACTTGGCCACTCAAGAGGCAACCTGTCGATGCAATGACCTTGACAAGGCATTGCAAACCGTGACCCAGGTGCAAATACAGCAGCAATTATGGTGGGCCATAGATGTTTATGCCATCGCTAGTGGAAGCGAGGACTTGCCTACCTCGATGACCTCGGGGCCGGTCATGAACATGTCCTTCCTCCACAGTGTGGAGATCTCTCAAAAAGGCGTTAAGCTGAATGATTGGCTTAATGGCATAGAGCACGTTTAACGTGTCCACAAGGCTCCACACAGTCATTGGGGAGACCTTGCTATAACATGGCTTGAAAATAAGCTCTTTAAGTCTGTGGTCAAGGAGTGGGGTGTGCAGTAACCACACCTCGAGTGGTAGCCCATACCGTGGGAGACATCTTGTACCATCATGTGTAAGATGTGCACCCAGCATGAGGAGGTGCAGTGTGCATTCCACAAGATCAAGGACTTCAAGCAGCTGGGTAGCTCACTTGAGGCTTACCTGAGCAAGTTCATCGCACCCGTGGAGGAAGCCAAAAGTTTTGCCGAGAGCGATGGGACGCAGAGCTTCAAGTACCCAAAGTACCTGCTGGTTGAGTACTTTCACAAGGTTCTTGCCAGTGAAAAACTGAAGGACAAGACCACCATAATGGCAACCGACCAGGCTTGGACAATCCAGAGGGCATTGCGAGACTACATGAGTGAAGTGTATTCGACGAACTCAAAGCACTAGTTGGATGCACGGCCAAATGCGCGTGCACATTAAGGCCGTGGCATACGCATAGATACTATGGGGGTTGGAGGGACAGCCTGGCAGCGAGGTGGGACCAAGGGCGAGTAGCCTGAAACCCTCCATTCAAGAAGACTGGTGAGCACAAGACCTCAAACCACAAGTGCAGTCACGTCAATGACGAGCTACAGGGGGCGCGTGTGCATCGCAACACAGCCTTTCGCGATTAACTCTAGCACAACTGCATGCAGCCTGGCCAATTTAGGGCTCAGTGCCCTAAGACTGCTTATGGTGGACAAGAGGCCGCGGCATTAGCTACAAAAGCAACACCTCATGGTGATGGTGCAGCAGGAGGCCGCGGAAAGGGCCGTGGAAAGGACCGCGGTTGTGGCAACGGGCCCGGCCATGGAAACGGCAAGGCCGTGTCGCGGGCTTTTCCACCCCTGAGTGGCATTAGTGGGGACCACTCAGGGGTAAAATGGATCACAAGAGGGGGTTCATGTTTTCAGATGAGGATGTTAAACAATTTGAGTTTTGATGAGTTAAAAAATCTCTGTTGTTTTCTCCCCTCTTGTTGAACCTTATTCTACACTTGCTGACCGCCATCGCCCACTAAACCTTGCATCTTCGGACGAGACGCGTGATCAAACATCCTTTGTGGTGGCGACACCAACCACTGTGCAAGATTCATGTGATGTAGTGATTAAAGAAAACTTCCTCAAAGCAATGAGTTCAATCACCTTCGTGGTACCTTTAGTTGACAATTTCGACCCAATCAAGTTTAAGGTTTTGAAGGTGCTAGCCGAATTCACACATACTCACAATATGCGGACTCGAGTGGATGCATCATGCGGGTTGTGGCCCTTGCCGTATAGAATCTGTGTTTATCACAAACTCGGCTTGCTGTCATCGAGCGTGTTCACTCGAAAGAGTTCAAGTAACATAACGATGTAGTTCAAAGGACACCTAGCTGGCGCTCCCGTGAGTGTACTGGTTGACACTACAGGAGATGAATCCTTTGTTAGCCTTGACTTTATCCGATAGGTTGATTTGAAGTACAAACCATCAAATACTGCAGTTATCGTTGGTGACAACCGTACGATACTCGTCATTGGGAATTGCAAAGCAAAAATTCGTATTCAAGAGTACATATAGGGTGTCACGTTGAAGGTACTCAACCTTCTTGACTTCTTTGATGTGGCGCTAGGTAAATCCCTAGCTCCGTAAAAACAAGGCTCTAATGTTCTTTGAATCAATGCTTTTGATCCTCCGAAAGGGACAATGTCGCCTTACGCTGATTTTGAGTATGGAATTGTCACCAACCCGGCTTAAGGTCCATGCCAGCTTGTCTGCAATACAGGTTAAGAGACGTATTTGGCGAGGTTGTCTTTACTTCTTGGCTCAACTACAAAAAGTGGAGGATAAAGTGATAGAAGAAACGCCACAGGAGATCAAATATCTATTGGAGGAGTTCTTGAATGTATTCCAAGATCCACCGGCTGGGCTTCCACTTGAATGACACATGGATCACACAATTTTGCTACAACCGGAGGTGACTCCTCTGTGCCAACCCATGTACCGCCTTAGTCGGGTAGAGAGGTAAGAGGCCAAATGCCAAATCAAAGAGTACCTTGCAAAGGGGTGGATCGAGCCAAGTAGCTCATCGTACAGTGCACCTGTCCTTTTTGTGAACAAAGGGAAGATGGTTTACATATGTGCGTGGACTATCGAGTGCTAAACAAGCTGGCGGTGAAAATTTGATTACCCTTACCGCGGATCGAGGACCTAATTTACCAAATTCGAAGGGGAAAGTTATTTTTGTCTTGGATTTGTCTCAAGGGTACCATCCAACCCGCATTAAAGAAGATGATGTCCCCAAAACCGCATTTCGAACGCACATGGGACACTACCCTGTTGATATTGGATTTCGTATACATTTACTTTTTTATGTGTTCTGCTTGAAACAATATGTTTTTGAACAAATTGCTTAGTTACACCCACAATAATTTCTTTAGAAGGACCATGAAGATGTTCGTTCACAGCCCGGGTGTTTTGGGTATTATAAGATCAGCCATTTTTAATGTTAGTGCTATTCACACTCGAAATGTAGTATTGTGTAGCATATTGAGGCGCTAATTGGAATGTTTGACATGCCATTATGACACGCCAGACATGTCAGGCAGAGCGTGTGTCATCTTTTCCCATTGATTTTTGCTTGCCTGACACAGTGAGACAGTGAATGATTGTGGATTTGAGCACGATCGTCGAATTCAAGAATTCAAATTTTCCATTTCACAAATTTATAATAATAACCTAAATAACTCTTTTGGCAAAGACTGTGTTTGAAATTAAGGAGTACATGTATTACAAGTTTGAAAGAAACAAAATCAAAGATGAGTACGGTATCAGATGCAAGTTTTGTGCTTTGGGCTAACGAACGTCCCGGTAACATTCTAAGGAGAAGTTAACCAACGTTCATCAAGAAATTCGGTCAGTTTCTCTTGGTCTATTTGTAAGACATCCTGGTTTTCTTTATCCCATTAGAAAATTACATAAAACATCCGTGTGAGGTCCTTGGTATCCTTCAGGAACAGAAATTCTGTGCAAAATCGAGCCAGTACAAGTTTCCACAAGATGAGCTCAAATACATTGGACAAATTGTCGGCAAGGATGGTATCTATGTCGGCCCACGGAAGGTCTATGCTGTTGTGGACTGGCCACGCCCATGGATTTTTTTTTCGGCTTTTCCTTGGCCTTGCAAACTAATTCTGATAGTTTACGCAAGGGTATTCAACTGTTATGGGAGCCGCCGGTCGAGGCGGTGATTACGTCACCATGCTGAGGTCAGATGCATGCTTTGATGCCTCCATTGTATTCTACATGAAAAACCGTGCCAAGAACTGGGTCATTTGGTGCAAGGACTAGAAAGATACGGCAGTGCAAAGGTGGGAGGCGCACCTCTAGAAAACAGGAGACGTACCGGTTCGACCCCGGGCACGGCGGAGCGACTTTCTCGCCCACTACAGCCGAAGCGCCCCTGGATGGACGTTTAGCCAATGAGGCAAGGTTCATTGGGGTCCATGGGCGCTTCGGGATGGCGGCTGGAGCTGCATTCGCAAGCAAAGGCGCTTCGGGCGGCCGTGACCCCCGCTGGCGGTGCTGCCAGCGGCCGTCACGCGTGGAGTATTCAAACGGCCATAACTTAGCCGTTTCTTCACGGATTGAGGCGTTCTTTGGTGCGTTGGAAAGCTCTCAGCGCGTACTACATGATGCATGTGTTATTTGCATGAGTGCGCCTCGATAAAGGGCTTCGGAGCGCNAAGCGCCCCTGGATGGACGTTTAGCCAATGAGGCAAGGTTCATTGGGGTCCATGGGCGCTTCGGGATGGCGGCTGGAGCTGCATTCGCAAGCAAGGGCGCTTCGGGCGGCCGTGACCTCCGCTGGCGGTGCTGCCAGCGGCCGTCACGCGTGGAGTATTCAAACGGCCATAACTTAGCCGTTTCTTCACAGATTGAGGCGTTCTTTGGTGCGTTGGAAAGCTCTCAGCGCGTACTACATGATGCATGTGTTATTTGCATGAGTGCGCCTCGATAAAGGGCTTCGGAGTGCTGAGGAGATTTCGGCTGCCCCATAGGGACTGGTACATAAGGAAGCCTAGGGATTGATCTAGGCATGCCAATCTTACCCAGAGACTATGTACATTGCCTTGTACTGATCTATCAAGTCTAAATGATTTATTCCTTGCCCAACTCTCCTTGTGTTCCAAGCATTGCCTTGCACACGTCCATTCGATCCTACAAGTCTTTCGCAGCACAACTTGGTGCAAACGCCGCCGGGAGAGTCGCACGGCGGGAACCTCGGTCACTAGCAGCAGTCTTGCTGCTAGGAGAGGGTCGTGCGACACCTCAAGGGTTGGCCCACACACCAAGGGGTCGAGGGTTGGGAGGTTTATCCCAAGGGCTCGGCGTGTGACCGTCATGCCGAACGCCCCTCGGTTCACATTTGGTATCAGAGCGCGTGGACGTTCGCTCGGCTTTGCGTGGAGGAGATCCGGCGTGCTCTTGACGAGTTGCGTCAAGAGAACCAGCAGCTGCGCGCGGAGGTTGAGGCGAGGTACGTCGGCCAAGGGAGCAGTGCGTTGGGGGGTGTTGCATCGGCATCCACACCTGCCTTTCGGTGGCCCAAGCCGAAGGAGCCAGAGTTCTACACCGGCAAGGGCAGTGCGCGTGAGTGGCTCTTCACGGTGAACTCGTACTTCACGGCGTTGGGCATTCCCGTGGGAGAAGATGCCACAAAACTGGAGTATGCGCCTACGCTACTCCGGGGAATGGCGATGCAGTGGTGGTCGGCGTTGTGCCGGCGGAACGCCGCTGGGTTGCCGGACGGGCTGGGGGCCGGGACACGGCTTCAGCCACTGTTGAGTCTACCGCTGGGGCGGGAAGTGCAGCTCGGTGCGCGAGCGTTGACGGAGAAGCCAGAGACGTGGGAGCAGTTCGAGACGATGCTCCAGGCGCGTTTCGACCTCCTCAACAGCAGCCGGGTCGCACGTGATAAGATCAAGCACGTCAAGCAAGGCGGATCGGTCCAGGACTACACTACACGCTTAATGGCCTTGGCAGCGCAGATTGACGACCTCTCAGACGCGGAGGCGTACGACCGCTACCATGACGGCCTGAAGCCGCACGTCCAACGTAAACTCGCGGTGCTCGGGTTGCGGACCTTTGCGGAGTTGGTCTCGGCGGCGGAGCGCATCGACGCGGTAAGCTACAATGCGCGCCGGACCAGCTATGCAACACAACCACGGGTGGAGCAGCCGGGTCAGGCTGTGCCCATGGAGGTGGATGCAATCCAAGCCGGGCAGCGGGGTGCGGGCGGGCAACAGGGGCCGAGAGGCAAGTGCTGGGTTTGTGGTGAGGAGGGTCATCGCAAGCGGGATTGCCCCAAGCGCAAGGCACA
>SZWC01001857.1:23456-41913 GCA_023375785.1 Penium margaritaceum | reverse complement strand
CAGGGAAACGGGCAGCAGCAGTGAGGAGGGGACGACCTACTGCTGCAAGTCTTTCGTCCGCAAAGGACAGCACCAGCCCTGAAAGGCCTTTGCCAATTAAGGAGCTGCCTCAAGTGCTGTTGCGGAATGAAGGTGAGACCCGGCAGTTTCCAGGGATCATCTTGGAGCTGGTTCTTGAGATTCCGGAGGGGAATTTCAAGGGTCGGAGGAAGCTACGCAGGCTGCTAGACGGCGGTGCAAGTCATAGCTTCTTCAACGACAGGTTGGCGACGAGGTTGGAGCTCGCACGACAGCCGAGGACGTCGGCCAAGGCGCGGCAGGTGTCCGGAGTGGTGGAGTGCGGCAGGCCTCTCGTCAAGCACAAGGTCCATATGGGTGAGTTGGGTTGTAACATGGAGTTCCACACTTGCCCTATGGATGACTACGATTGTTTGATCGGCCGGGATTGGTTGCACGCCTGGAATCCGGAGGTGGATTGGAGGTGCAACCGGGTGGTCGTGAAGGCGGGCGGGAAAGATATCACTTTGCCTTTGTGGCGGGGTGAGGGGAAGGAGTCAGAAGTGGCGGAAGCGGGGAAGCAGCTGCACATCATCAACTTGCAGCAGCTGAAGCGGTGCGAGCGCAAGGGTGGCCAGGTTTACTTGGCATGGGTGCGTCCACAACAAACAGCAGAGCAGCAGATTGCAGTGGTTGAAGCAGCGGGGGGGCAGTCGGTGGAAGGCGCGGGGGCTCCAGAGTTGCCTCCCGGTGTTGGGGAGGTGCTCAAGGAGTTCGGGGATATTTTTCCGGAGGAATTGCCAAAGGGGCTGCCACCACGGCGCGACATCGACCACAAGATCGAGGTGGTGCCAGGTTCGTCGCCAACGGTGCGGTCTTACAACCGCATGAGCGACGCGGAACTTGCGGAGCTCAAGAAGCAGTTGGGGGAATTGGTGGACCAGGGCTTCATTCGACCGTCGGTGTCTCCGTACGCGGCACCGGTGCTGTTCGTCAAGAAGAAATCAGGGGAGCTGCGGATGTGCATGGACTACCGGGCGCTCAACAACATCACGGTGAAGAACCGCTACCCGTTGCCGTGGGCCGAGGAGCTGTTCGACCAGCTACGAGGCGCACGCGTCTTTAGCAAACTGGACCTGAGGTCGGGGTACCACCAAATCCGCATTGCGGAGGAGGATGTGGAAAAAACCGCGTTTCGGACGCGCTATGGACACTTTGAGTATCTCGTGATGCCTTTTGGGCTAATGAATGCTCCTGCTACGTTCATGGCGTTGATGAACCGGGTGTTCCACCCCTACTTGGACCAGTTCGTGGTCGTCTTCCTCGACGACATCCTTGTCTACTCGCAAACGATGGAGGAGCACCAAGAGCACCTACGGACGGTGATGGAAGTGCTGAGAAAGGAGCGGCTGTTTGCCAAGCTCAGCAAGTGTGAATTCGCCAAGCAGGAGGTGGAGTTCCTCGGGCACATTGTCAGCGGGAGAGGAATCCACATGGACCCAAAAAAGGTGGAAGCAGTGCAGGAGTGGCCAAAGCCGGCGTGCGTGCGTGACATCCAGGTTTTTCTGGGTTTTACGAACTACTACCGGAGGTTTATCCGGGGACACGCGGCAATGGGAGCACCCTTGATAGACTTGCTCAAGAAAGGGTGCCAATGGGAGTGGGGTGCAAAGGAGGGGCAAGCCTTCGGTGCAATGAAGGCTGCCATGTGTCAAGCCCCGGTGTTGGTGCATCCGGACACGAGCAAGGAGTACGTGTTGGCGACGGACGCAAGCGACAATGCGATCGGCGGGGTGCTGATGCAGGACTAAGGGAAGGGATTGCAGCCCATTGCGTACTACTCCAAGAAGCTGAAAGGGGCTGAGCTCAACTACCCGATCCACGAGAAGGAGATGCTCGCGGTGGTCCAGGCCTTCAAGCAATGGAGGTGCTACCTTGAGGCGCAGCGGTGTGTGGTGCACACGGACCACTACGCGCTCAAGTACCTCAAGTCGCAACCGAACCTGAGTCGTCGTCAAGCACGGTGGATGGAGCTGCTGGAGGGCGGCTTCGACTACGAGATCCAGTACAAACCAGGGAGGATCAACCCAGCGGACCCACTTTCGCGTCGCCCGGACTTGGGCGTGCATGCGATCACGGTGCTGGCGAGATCTCCAATCATCCGCAGCCTGTTTGCACACGGGTATACGGAGGACGAGGACTTTGCCGGAAGTACGGTGAAGGGGTGCAAGTGGGACGGCCAGTATTGGCGGTGTGAGAAGGGGAACCAGATTGTGGTGCCGCGGAGTCCGTCATTGCGGTAAGCGCTGTTGGAAGAGGCGCATGACTCGCACTACAGTGGTCATTTTGGCCATGACAAGACCTTCAAGACGCTTGCGCGCCAATATTGGTGGGCGACGATGGGAGTAGATTGTAAGGAGTACGTGAGCAGCTGTGACACGTGCCAATGAATCAAGTCACGGAGGACACGGGCGCCAGGGGAGCTGCAGCCGCTACCGGTGCCGGAACGTCCGTGGACGGACATCTCACTTGATTTTGTGGGGGGTCTTCCACGGAATGCAACGGGCAACACCATGGTGCTGGTGGTGGTCGACCGGTTCAGCAAAATGGCACACTTTATTCCATGTGCGGAGAAGGTCACGGCAGCAGAGACGGCTCAACTCCTCTTGCAACACGTCATCAAACTGCACGGGGTGCCGAAGTGTATGGTCTCGGACCGCGACCCGCGCTTCACCTCCCGGTTTTGGGAGGAACTCTTCATGAAGCTAGGCACCCGTGTGGCTCTTTCATCAGCCTACCATCCCCAAACGGATGGCCAAACTGAGCGCACCAATCAGACCATGGAGCAACTACTGCGGGGGATCTTGGAGCCGGATGGCGAGGGATGGGAATGCAAGCTCCCGGTGGCTGAGTTTGCCTACAGCTCAGCAGTGCATGCCTCTACGGGGCGGTCCCCCTTTGAGGTAGTGTATGGGGTGCAGCCGGCATGTTCCTCAGACATGGCAACGGGGTCGGACCTACCCGCGGTGCAGCAGTTTACAAGTGACTTCACAGAGGTGTGGCACGGTGTACGCGAGGCGCTACACAAGGCGCAGCAGGAGATGAAGCGGCAAGCGGACAAGCACCGGACAGCCGAGGACTTCTTGGTGGGACAACAGGTGCTGCTGAGCTCGCGGAACCTGCAGTTGGCGGGGGTGGGCAGCGACAAGCTCAAACCACGGTGGGTGGGCCCTTTTCCGGTCAAGGAGAAGCGGTCCGCGGTGAGCTACGTGTTGGAGCTGCCGGACCACTATGGGATCCATCCCGTATTCCACGCTTCTCTTCTCAAGGCCTACAAGGAGCCGGATACGCAGTTCACGGCGCGGGGACAGGCCCCTCCCCCACCGGTCTTGGTGGAGGGTGAAGAGGAGTATGTGGTGGAGAAGATTCTCGGGCACCGTCGGCGCGGTAACGGGTGGCAATACCTGGTGCAATGGCTCGGGTATGGGCCTGAGCATAACTGCTGGGTCCCCGAAACCGATTTCCACAAGGGTGGTGCTGTCAACACGGTCCTCCGAGCGTACCAGGAGCGCACCAGGACGGTGCACTCTCGGAGGGGGGGGGTGATGTTGTGGGAGCCGCCGGTCGAGGCGGTGATTACGTCACCATGCTGAGGTCAGATGCATGCTTTGATGCCCCCATTGTATTCTACATGAAAAACCGTGCGAAATCGACCTAAGAACTGGGTCATTTGGTGCAGGGACTAGAAAGATACGGCCGTGCAAAGGTGGGAGACGCACCTCTAGAAAACAGGAGACGTACCGGTTCGACCCCGAGCACGGCGGAGCGACTTTCTCGACCACTACAGCCAAAGCGCCCCTGGATGGATGTTTAGCCAATGAGGCAAGGTTCATTGGGGTCCATGGGCGCTTCGGGATGGCGGCTGGAGCTGCATTCGCAAGCAAGGGCGCTTCGGGCGGCCGTGACCTCCGCTGGCGGTGCTGCCAGCGGCCGTCACGCGTGGAGTATTCAAACGGCCATAACTTAGCCGTTTCTTCACGGATTGAGGCGTTCTTTGGTGCGTTGGAAAGCTCTCAGCGCGTACTACATGATGCATGTGTTATTTGCATGAGTGCGCCTCGATAAAGGGCTTCGGAGCGCTGAGGAGATTTCGGCTGCCCCATAAGGGGCTGGTACATAAGGAAGCCTATGGATTGATCTAGGCATGCCAATCTTACCCAGAGACTATGTACATTGCCTTGTACTGATCTATCAAGTCTAAAGGATTTATTCCTTGCCCAACTCTCCTTGTGTTCCAAGCATTGCCTCGCACACGTCCATTCGATCCTACAAGTCTTCCGCAGCGCACCTTGGTGCAAACGCCGCCGGGAGAGTCGCACGGCGGGAACCTCGGTCACTAGCAGCGGTCTTGCTGCTAGGAGAGGGTCGTGCGACACCTCAAGGGTTGGCCCACACACCAAGGGGTCGAGGGTTGGGAGGTTTATCCCAAGGGCTCGACGTGTGACCGTCACGCCGGGCGCCCCTCGGTTCACATCGACCCTGCTACTGTTGCTAACCAGGCTCACACAAAAAGACGTGCATTGGGATTGGATTTCTGATTACGAGATGGTCTTTATCCAAGTCACAGAGCTTCTATCTTCAACGCCCGACTTAGCTCTCCCGGATCCATTGCAACTGTGGGAGGTGCAGTGTGATGCGTCGGTAGTATGACTTGGAGCAGTCCTCATGCATAATGGTCGCCCAGTTGCGTATGAGGGCCAAAAGTTCATCCCCACAAAGACGTGGTATATGACTAGGAATCAATAACTCCTTGCTGTAGTACATGCTTTAAAGATGTGACGTTGCTACCTGAACGGTACTGAGAGGGGTGTGACGGCCATGACCAACCATTATCCATTGGTATTTTTTTCAAATGCAATCGAACCTGTCAAGACGACAGACGCATTAGAGTGAAAACCTGAGCCCATTCTCATTCACATGGGAATATCGGCCAGGACGCATCAACGTGGCTGATTCACTAAGCCAATAGCTTGTGGAAACGAAAGCAAACACTGAGGTCGGTGGGTGATTTCTGGCCATTGCAGCAGTAATAATGCAAATACCAGATCCCCCTGCACCTTTGCGACAACCATCGTGAGAGATTGTCCACTACAACGGTTTTGTAAACAGGATACAAATGGGATACTGTGTGGATTCTTCGTTTCAAGAATCTCAAAATGTAGACAAGTAGTGGAAGCCATAGGTTTCTTCTAGCACAGAGAATAAGTTGTTGTGCGGGACTCGGGAAATTTTTTAGCAAAGATTATCTCATAGTTCCATGAGTTGTCGGTCGCGGGTCATGTGGGACCTCAAAATATCGGACAGGCACTTTCGGACCACTGTTGGTGGCCGGGTTGGAGTGTCGATGTCCGCAAGTATTGCACGACATGCGCTCCATGTCTTTGGAATAAGGCTAGTGAAAAAAGCCTACCAGACTCCTCCAACAGCTTCCCATTCCTGGGACTCCATGGTCGTGCGTCAGCATAGATTTCATGACTAGTCTTACAGACACGGCTCGTGGCCACAATGCAATACTAGTGGTTGTGGATATTTTGACAATGATGACACAATTCATTCATACAACTACTGATGTGAATGCAGAGGAGACCACTTGTCTCTTCTTTGAGGATGTCGTGAAGTACCACGGCGTGTCGTTGCGAATCATTTTTTATTGAGATAGAAACTTTGCTAGTACGTTCCGGCAAAAAAATCACGAGAAATTTGGCAGCAAGTCACAAATGTCAACAGCGTTTCACCCTTAAACAGAGGGAAAAACATAGCGTGTGAATCGCACTCTGGAGCAGATGCTCTGTATGTGCATGGACCCTAGAGTGAATGACTGGTACGAATTCCTGGCATTGGCAGAGTTTGCGGTGAATAGTTTATTACATGTACCTTGATACCATCAACCTCCTCATGTATATTTTCATAGAGCCCAACGCGAGGCACCTTAGGATTTCATGGTGAATTGTCCATCGTGCTCATCCTATGATGCGCTGTGCTATCTTGTAAGGATTTTCGCTATTATTTTATGGTTAAACTACAATCAAATATGCGTGCCATTCCACCGTTTGTTGCACATTCTTAGTAAGAAAACAAACATGCCGTGGGAGAAAAATGAACAAGGATATGTTGCAAGCATGTTTATTGAAGCCGAGTAATTCAACCTCGATGTGATAGAAGACGAGACTAAATGCATGTTTTGCTTGTCATGCCAACTACACGATCCCATTCACTCCGTCACAGAAGAACCTAGCAATCAGAGTAGCAAAGTAATTTCCAAGCACCATAATTCCTTGAAACATACAATTCACCTGTGAAATTCATATAATTTCGTGACCTTTGAGGTTAACGTGTATTGGGGGTTGAATTTTTGGTGGTCTCCTTCTCCCCCAAAAACGTGGAAAACTGAAATCACTGTTCAAATGGTGGGGATTTTTCGGCCTCTTCCATCCTTCATTTTGACAATTATGGCAAATGGATTCCACTTCCTACATGTCGCTTCAACTTGTTTCAATGCAGAATTCGAATATTGACATTTTGGATGCACCAGCCACATGCGTACATGTCGGGCACGGACGGTGCCATGTGGGTGGAGCGAAAGTCCCTAGTCTGTGGATGGTTGGACAAGATGGCTGGATGGTCAAAGACCCTCGAGCACCGCGGTTTTGGCCTATACCGTCAAGAGTTCCGTCCAGTCCACTACATCGGTGTCAGAACGCAGTGGTTTGACGTGCGGATGCCGAGGACGGCTCACTCATAGGCGGAGGAGGTGTAGCGCGCGGCCGGCACCACATGGAACGAGCGAGAGTCCCTAGTCTGTGGGCGGTGGGACAGAATAACCGCGGAATTGACCTAGTCGGCCGAGGATTCCGTCCAATCCGCTATAGTACATGCATATGTGAAAAAATATGGAGCAGTTCCCCATTTGGACAATCGTAAATGTTGTCTTTCAGACCCTCAACAGAACAATTTCAATGCTACCACGCAATAGATTGACCCAAAAAGGTCCATTGTTTTGTGCCGGTTCTCGTACATGCACTACAATACTTCGCAGCATGGCCATATAAGGTTTGAAAAACTCGATATTGTGATCTCAAAGATGTGGTTATTGGTGCGTATAGATGTTTATGAGATGGTTTGAAATTGTATGATCAAACTTGGTGACTCCAGTTTACATTGAAGTAAATATTCAAAATTAGCTTTGAGAAGCACGGAAGTGGGATGCACCATTCACACACAAAGCAACTCCACTAAGGGCTCACAAGTACTTCCAGAGAGGTTCATATTGTTTGATCCAATACGCGTAAACATCACGATGTCACTCTAAAAAATGTCCTCACGAGTGGTTTGTTTGAAACACACGTGAACTCTGTTGCTTTGTTGGTTCATGCTCATGATGCTCCCGATGAATTACATGCCATCTTTTTCTCTTGTTATCTTTGCTTGAGACTGCCTTGCATGATTCGCACCACAGATGCACCTTGCTTTTTACCAATTCATTACATGGTATGGTTTGCATCTATGGGTCAAGGAAAGCATTGCTGCATCTTCAACAATGAAAGCACAAGTGTGTGGCACAAGTGCATGTTTCCTGAGACAGAAAAGAAGCATCGTGGAGTTTGTTGGTGACACTACTATACGAAGTTGAGAAAAAGCTACTCATGACCCATTCAGGAGCATACCTTACACATTGCCTGTGCTCGCCAACACCATAGATATTTCTTCAAGAATTCCATGCCAGACAAAGGCTTCTCTTCATCATTTTTTGGTCATTATCATTATCAAGAGGGAAAACCAGCCTGGGAGGATATTCAATGCTTTCACATGCTTGCAAATTATGTGGGTTGTCTCTTAGTACACGAGAAGTGTAATTGCACATTGATACTTGGCGGATTACTCTTACTTTGGGATCGCTCTGCCATGGATTTTCCAGAGAACTACTTGGTTGTCCCCAATGTTCTACCAAGAGGTCATACATGATCCCCGATGATGGCGATTACGCTTGGCCCAAAGGATTTGTATGTGTGGCTCCATCAGCTTGCTAGTCAACATATCAAGCCCTATGTATAATGTTTTTGGACTGGTTGAAACCATACTTCCTAGATAGCTCTCAACCCATGGCATCTCTTGCATGTGTCGTTGTGCAGTCGCTCACTCTAACGCTCATCATATTCACTTCCTACAATTACACGAACCCAAATTCATGAACATTGGCCAAGTCAAAAATGACACTACCATTTATGTTTTATCAATATCATTTCAGTCGAGCCACGTGGCCCTTCATTTTGATTCAACGTTATTTACCGAGATTTCAGCAACAAATAATCTTGTGGTCAATCCAACATACATCTAAACATTGTTTGAACCATAACATTATGTTATTAAAAGAGCAAAGTTCAAAATAACACATCATGAATTTTGCGGCAAAGTGTCATGGCACATTGACCGACTCTTGTATCTATCAATATCCTTCAAACAAAGGACAAATACATGCAAGCTGCAGTGTTTGTGAAGCACAGGGACGCTGACTGGTTTGAAGAATAAACGGGACAAAGGCAGGTCACTGTTTGGTTTGCGCATGTTTCTGCAATGTCTACAATGCATTCTGATGTCTGGTTAATGTCGCAGTCAAACCGCATCAACATCGACACTCGCTATCGCAATTGTGACCAATGAAATACGCCGATGTATAGCGGCTATGACCAGTGAATACATCGTTATTAGCGAACCAAATGCAGTGGAGGAGGCTTTGCAATTAATCTCATTGACCTCAACTCAACGAGACATCATCATCAAAACACTAGAGAATAATTGGTGAACAACTATGGACTGGTTTGGCATCTCTTTCTTCTCAACTTCAACCTACTCATTCGTCCACAATCCATTTTGCAGGCTTGTGATTCTTCAAGAATGTTCCCCGTTCACGGCAGTTCATGAAATTGCACCTATTCAACTCCCAACCAATGACAAAATGTTACCACCCTGTATACTTCATTTGCTACTACCCTACTGACTTTGAATTTTGATTAAAAACTTTCTTTAAGTGGTCGGATCTCACCAAATTCGATGCTTCAACGAATTCATTGAGGCACATAAAAAATTCCAGAAGCTAAAAATCGAAACTGCAATTCCACCATTCATGTTTCAAAACCGGGAAGATTCCATCCTTTGTGCTGTAATTAGGAACACAGGTTATGAGCTCGTTCATTATTTTTTACAAGTGGTGGGTTTTGCTACATGGTCAGAAAATTCAAATCATCAATCGGTGATTTGAATTGCCGGATGATCGTGAGCGCTTGACATGCGGTCAGCGCCGCATGTCTAGCGGCGCACCGCGGCTGCGTGTCAGGTACACGTGGTCGAATTTGGCCATGTGTCGATGCAACGCAACGCCTATCAGGGATCCTCGCAGATCACGCACGTGGCTACTGCGCACGCACGCTGCCGTTTGACCAGCCACTCTCCTTTTGCCGAAATGGAAAAATTGCACTGGCACCTTCGTCGAATATGAGGTGCAACCCCTTGTGCTTCAACCAATTTAAAGAAAACAGGATACATTTACCAAGTCGACGAAATTAAAGAATCCTAAATTCACAACTGGTAAAACTGCGAATTTAAAAATTGGTAGGGTGTTTGCCTCTTTGGAAGTCAATAGAATTTTCAATTCCATGGTTTCATGCAATCATATATAGGTGTCAGGTAGGTATACAACAACATTGTGCTTTGACTGAATACCTCTATACTTCATGAGGAGAGATTACAACATTGCAGATAAGCGATGAAGGGAGGTCAAAGGAACGGTAGAACTCTTACGTCCCTACATATAGGAGTCCCTAAACTCCATGAGTGGGTATTTCTATCCTTACATTCACGACCCGCCACACACCGACTTCAAGATTTTTACGCCGTTCGACCGAGGGCATTTTGGCCAGCTGTCCCAGCCTCCGATATTCCGCTCCATACATTTGACCACTTTCGATAATCACTGATAGAAGTATCACAAACTCTATCGATGATTCGATACTGTCCGGTCGACTTCTTGATGGTGCTAGACTTTCATAAAGAAGCGCCTCGATATTCTTCAAGCCCCCCAAAATTTTGGTGCGGCTTCTCGAATCGGCCACTCACGGCACGACCTTGCACGCGTTGCTTGGCTCGAACGCCGATGACCCAAACTATGTCTCATTCTCGTTATCCACATTGTATGTATATGCTCGATGCACTTGTCATCACAGTACACTTATCGCTTTAGACAAACTATCCATTTCTCCCAAACTCTTGAATCCTCTTTTGCCATGTACTTCATCCCTGTGAACCACCTATGTTTTGCTTAGCGGAACACTTGGTATCAGAACGCAACGGTGCTAGAGGGACAACCGAGGCATTAACTACATGGCGACAACCTCACACAAATCCTCAGCAAATCTCCACCGTTTAGAAGATTACAGACTTCACGACAACAATGGTGAACGGAGTGAGTGCAACAGGCAACGAGTAGCAGTCCCCGACAAGTACTCGGACGATGGTGGACTAGTAGCATGCAAACAACGATGCTGTCCAGGTGAACCAGGCGGCAACGACAACTTTTGCGGTAAATGGTGCAGCATTAACAAACATGGCCATTCTGGTGATGGACCCCTTGGGCTCGGCAAACCCTTTGCCTCTGCCGTAGCCAGTTGGGTCAACACCTGGCACAATAGGAGGCACCCGCCAACAAGCGCAAATCAACAAAGACATGTACCAGAAGTTGCCGGGGCTTGAAAGCCTCAACACCCATCTGTTCCAACAGCTTAACACAATGATACAGGAGCTTTAACTTTCTTGCACGAGTAAAGCAGTACTCACCACGATGAATTTGTAACTCTCAAGTAAACCCCAAATTCGACCACCACTTTCCGATTTGTTTGACCCCGCAAAATCTAAGGGACCAACGGCCACGATGTGGTTGACGAGTCTGGAGGTGTACTCTATTGCTACTAGGGTCAACAACAACAAAAAGAACATTGACCTCGTGACCTCGCTTTTGTGTGGCACGGCTTTAGTTGGTGGTCCAATCTAAAGGTCATCCAACAGTAGCAGGAGACCGGTGGAGCTGGGCCAACGGCTCACTCAACCTTACATTGTCGACAGGAGGCGTACTGGTTCTCGAGTAGACCAGTCTGACTTGGCACGACTCTCTCACGCCAACTGAAACATGGAACAACTTCATGCGCACTACACTTGCTTGGTTTGGGAAGCTGACTCAGAAATCCGACTCACGGTACAGAATCCAACGTCTGCGTCAGTAGTCCACTATGCTAGAGAATACTTGACGTTTCCAAGAAATTGTCACTGGCAATGACATCATCCCAACGAACTGTGTTTCTATCACAACAGCGGCCTCAAGCAAGATGTTTGGTGAGCAACCACTATTCTTGGCATCCAACACGCTCTTTTGTGAATGATTGAGGCAATCGATTGCATCGATAGCGACGACTACAATGCCCATATGTAGGAATCCAATGGCTAGCAAACCACAGGCCACAAACACTATCGTAGCGGAGGGAAGTCATAGTGGGCGGAAACCACATCTGCAATGGAGATTGACGCCGTCGATTAGCACAATCAACGGCTGTACTAGACTTACAAAAGCCAGGCCATATCTTGTGAGACTGCGAGAAGCAGCAACAACAAGCCAAAAAGGAGGTAAGTCAAAGAAAAGGAGCAAGGAGTTCAGGAACGCTAAAGGACATGATTAGACGGCAAGGCTCCTGTCCGGTCGAGAAAAAGATTACACTACTTGATTTCCCATATGAGCGGCTCACATCGCCACATACAAGGGTTCTTCATCTCGCAAAGTTCAACGATGGGTACGAGGACAACCAACCGGAAATAATGCTATGGGTACAACTGAGTGGTTGTAAGAGGCACTGAATGGTACCTGCACTACTCGACGGAGGAGCTTCACACGATTTCGTCAGCAACCACACAGTTTGGAAGCTATGTCTATAGACTGAGCTCGGAGTGGTTGAAGGAAAGAGTACAATTTTTAGGTTGGCTTGAGCAGTGGAGCATCATTTTCAACAATACTGGCACCTGCCTCTGGCCTAGTGACCCACGATGCAGTCCTAGATACGGGAAGCAGAAGCCACGGAAGTGGTAGAGGAGCTGCGATAGTCGCAAAACACGAGTTGATCTCTTTGGACGTGGCCAAAAAAAGTGAAGCTCAAAGCCCAGGTATGGCCTGTCCACGTGGAAGACGGGGAAACGAAAGAAATCACACTAGTCAAGGGTACATTCATGACCTTAACGATTGAGAAGTCCGTGACAGTATCAAAGGAGTTGCGTAACTCTTTGAGGAGTATGAAGGGGTTTTCTCGACAAACCACCCCGAGAACTACCAGCGCCACGTACCATTGACCATCACATCGATTTTAAGCTGGGCAGCACACTGACAGTAAAGGGGACCTATCAGATGAGCAATCACAAGTTGAGTGAGCTCATAAAGCAACTGGAAGAGATGCGCGATATGGGGTTCATTAGGCCCTCTACGCCATCCTACGTGGCGCTAGTGCATTTTGTGAAAACAAAACAGGCAAATGCGGATGTGTGTGGACTATCGGGCATTGAACGACATCACTATCAAGAACCGCTCTTTCCTCCCGCCAACACATGAGATTGTTGACCGATTGCATAGGGCCCGTTTTTTTCAGCAAAATCGACCTACGCATCGGCTATCATCAGATCCGCGTATCTGACATGGACATCGACAAGACAATATTACATACAAAACATGAAAACTTTTAGTTCACGGTTATGCCGTTTGGACTTGCAAACGTCACCGCAACACTTATGGAAACAATGAACAACATAGTTTTCCTATACCTTGACGGCTTTGTCGTTGTGTATCTTGGAGACATCCTAGTGACATCACTCTAGAAGAGCGCAGTGGACATCTCTGGAAAGTTTTGGGGATCTCGCAAAGAGAGGCATCTTGAAAAAATCTCCATATGCGACTCCAATCACCGTTTGATCAAGTTGTTGGGCCACATCCTCGGCGGCGGATAGATCATCATGGTCTGGAAGAAGTGGAAGAGATTGCTGATTGGCCGATGCCAACACATATTTGGGACATCCAAGTGTTTTCAAGTTTCTATAGACATTACCGTCAATTTGTAAGGGACTATGCACGAGTGTCAGTGCCTCTCTCCGACCTCACCCGGGAAACTACCGAGTGGAATTGGTGGGACAACAAACAAAAAGCGTTTAACTATTTGAGAAATGCTATGACCTACGACTGACAGATCCAACGGTGGCCTACATGGCAACCACCATGTCCAATCGAGCCATTGGAGCCATTATCCTCCAAGACAGTGGTGATGGAGAACAGTTGGTCACGTAAGTTTCGCACAAACTACGCGGGCACGAACTCAACTACGCAGTCATTGGAAACGAGATGCTTTAGTGGTGCATATGTTAGAGGCATGGTGGTGCTACACGGAATGCCGGCGATGCATTGCCTGCACCGACCATCACAAGCTAGAACAACTCAAGACCAAGTCAAATCCAAGCCGTTGACAAACTCGATCGATGGATTTCCTTAAGCCCAACTTTGACCACGACACTGAGTACCGGGCTGGAAAAATCAAATCCGGTGGTTTCGCTCAGTTGATGACCATACTTGATGGCCGAGATCAGTACGTTGCTCGTCGAACGAGACCAGTACCTCGCAAGGCTGTTCGCAAAGAGTTAGGAGTTTTGGTCCGACAACCCCTAGTAGTGATGATGATGCACACGCCAGGTCATCATCCCTCCAAACACGGAACTACGATGAATGCTATTGGAGGAATGCCACAACACCGGTCCGGATGGACACTTTGGTGAGGACAAGATGCTCAAGAAGCTGATGAATTGTTATTGGTGGGACAATATGGGAACCGACTTGGCGGCCTTTTGCATATCGCGCGACACTTGTCAGAGACAAAAATCTTGTTGCACGGAGCCATCTGGTCTACTCCAACCCTCGCCCGTTCAGACGGGACCCTGGGTCGACATTCGCATGGAATTCATGATTGGTTTGCCTGCCAGACCTGGGAATATGATGTCGTCCTCATCGGGGTGGACAGGATTTCCAAAATGTCGCGCTTCATTGCGACAAGCATTGCCGTCACCGCAGAGGGATTAGTGGGGTTGTTTCTAAATTGTACAACTGCATGGAGTGCCACGTACCATCATAAGCGACATGGATGACCACTTCACTAGTCGTTCTCGGCATTAACTGATGACATTCTACGGCAATTGGATCTAGTTACCTACGACGTTCCATCCTCAAAGTGACGCACAAGCCGAGATAACCAATGAAACACTCGAACAACTCCTCCAAACTCTGTATGAGCCATGCGACACCGATTGGGCAGCAAAATTGCCGCTGAACTTCCATACAACTACGCCACTTCCAATGCAACTGGTGCAATACCCTTCCAGCTGATGTACAACAAACTCCCCCCCACACCTGTTGGACTACAAAGTCAGAGTAACATCCGTGCGATTGACATCCACCTCTGCGACTCCGGAAATATCTGCGAGGAAACATGGCAAACCCTCAAAAAGACACAAATAGATATGAAGTGGGTGTTGTGCTTTGTGCCGTTCCTGTACAGTTTACTGTTGTCAACCGGCCTGAGGCAAACGGACTAGAAAACAGGGCCGACACAATAGCACCTGCCGTCCGCTCCTAGCATTTCAGCTAGGAGAAGATATCACCCTCAGGATCACGGTTCCACACTGAGCAGTTCCTAGGCAATCACTTGCTAGCAACTGTGTCCACTTAACACTTGGTCACTTTCGCGCGAGGTGCTAGTCAAAGACTAACTCCTGGGGCTTAGACCAACCAGTGTCTTCTTTATACTGTTCCTTAGTTGGACAGCTCTGTGAGGAGCATCTAAGGCCAGATTGTGTAATTAGAATGAGGAATGAGCCTGGTACATATAGTCCTAGGCCTGGCTTCTAAGGTGTGTGGGTAGTGNGGGGGACTTACTCCAAGGGAGCAGTGCATGCCCAACCTGTCCGTCAAGCCATAGCAGTGGCCATGGGGGATAGAAGAACAACAATCTCTCCCTTGCACCTTAGGCCACCTGCTGTGGTAGTTTTTCTTCGGCATGAACCTGTAGCTCTAGGTTGTGTATGTGCATGTATGTTTTCTTGGTCTTTAGTTCTCATCTCTTGCATCCACCATGCCGACTCCTCCAGCACCTGCATCATGCAAGTCGCTGTCTAGCGGCTTTGTCAAGAAGTCGGCAAGCATTTTCTTGGTTGCGACGTGCTCCAGTTCCACGACACCCTTGGCGATGAGGTCACGTGAGTAGTGGTACCGAATATCGATGTGCTTTGTACGCCGGGAGATCATGTCATCCTCTGCCATAGCCATGGCACTTTGGTTGTCGATGCGGATGACGGTTGCTTCCTCTATTGTGGTGCCTTGATCTCATCAAGCAAACTGCAAAGCCACTGTGTTTCCTTGCACACTTCGGAGAGTACAACGTACTCCGCCTCAACAGTAGAAATCGAGACGCAGTCCTGCTTCCTGCTTGCCCACGAGACCGCACCACCATTGAGAAGTCAGACAAACCCTGAGGTGGACTTCCTGTCATCAATTCATCCTCCCCAGTCCGCGTCAGTGTAGCATGTCAGTCGCAGCAAGTCTGATCCTTCTAGACCTCCAAACCGAAGTCCGACGTGCCGAGTGTTTTTGAGGTAGCGAAAAATCCGCTTCACGACTTGCCAATGTTCTGGACCAGGGTTGGCCACAAACCTGCTCACCTGACCCAATGCATAAGCAATGTGAGGTCGTGTTCCCACCATTGCATACATGAGGCTTCCAACGACGGACTGGTATGGAATGATTTGCATCTCCCGCCAGTCTGCCTCGTTGCTTGGTGACATGGAGGAAGAAAGCTTGCAGTTGGAGGGCATGGGGGTGCTGACGGGCTTGCAGTCCTCCATGTTGTAGCGCTTCAAGATGTCCATGATGTACTTGGTCTGGTTGAGCTCGATGGTGCCTGCTTTGCGGTTGCAGTGAATAGCAATCACGTGGTAGTACTCGAGAGGTCCCATGTCCTTCATCTTAAATCTGCCAGCCATATTTTTCTCGAGGTCCGTGAGGGCCTCCTGCGAGGAAGAACACATGATAAGATCATCCACGTACAACGCCACAAGTAGCAAGCCACGTTCGTCCTCCCGCACATAGACGCTAGGGTCATTCTTGCAATGTGCGAAGGAGATCTCAGCCATGAAGCTGTCCATCTCCTTGTACCAGATCCGTGGGGCCTGTTTCAGCCCGTACAACGCCTTCACCAGCTTGCACACCTTACCCTCGGGTGCTTTGACACCTTCCGGTACCTCCATTAGCACCTCCTTGTCGAGCTTCCCATAAAGGAAGGCTGTCTTCACATCCATCTGGTGGATCTCAAGGTCTTTGGTGGCAGCGACAGCAAGCAGGGACCTGATGGAGGCAAACGCGACGACCGGTGTGAAGGTCTCATCGTACTCGGACCCTGCGCGCTGTGAGAACACTTTCGCCACGACCCTTGCCTTGTACTTGTCGATGCAATCATCTTGCTTCCGCTTCAACTTGAGCACCCACTTTGAGCCCACCACGTGACCGTTAGCGGGTCTGTCCACCAGCACCCATGTGCCATTTTCTTTGATGGACGCAAGCTCGCTGTCCACCGCCTCCTTCCACTTGGCCGCATCAGGTCTTGCCAACGCCTCAGCCATAGTGAGCAGCTCTCCCTGAGCCAAACAAGACCAGCTCAGTCCAGTCCAGCTTCCAGTGTCAGCGTCGTACTTTGGAGTTTGTTTTCTTTGTCGTGTGTTGCGACGTTGCATTGCTGGTGGATGTTTGCCATACTGTTGCTCCTTTGGTGTCGGCTGCCCTGGAGTTAAATTTTCTTCTTTTGAAGAGCCACTAGCTTCCGAGCTGGTCTCAGAGGCCTCGGACGTCTCCGACTCTGTGTCGGAGCTCACCGCTGCGTCAGCCTGCGCAGCCGCTCCCCCTGGCACACCACTGCTCTTCACGGCCTGCCGCACTGGCACCACTTGCCAGTTTTCAGGAGCTTGATCTCCTGACTCTAGCAGCACCAACCACTCTCCCTGTTTTGGAGTTTCCGTGGGACGAAGCATCTCTTCCTTGCCTGGTTTCCTCTCGTCAAAGGTTACATCCCGGCTGGTGATGAGTCTTCTTCCTGCCAGGTCCCACAAGCGATATGTCTTGTGGGCCGTCTCATTGCCCACCAAAATGCACTTTTGTGCTCTTGAATCTAGCTTGCCGGCACCCTCACCCGCCTGGACCTTTGCCCATACGGTGCAGCCGAACACTTTCAGGTGTGATGCGTCCGGCTTCTTCCCTGACCAAACTTCTTGTGGTGTCATCTGTTGCTTGCCCTTCTTCTTTCCGCGCCTGCCCAGAGCAGCCGCAGAAGTCAGGTTGACAAGATAGTATGCCGTTCTTGCCACTTCCGCCCAAAACCTGGGTGGAAGCCTTGCATCAAAGAGAATGCTACTCACCATGCCGAGGATGGTCTGATTCATCCGTTCGGCAACACCATTGCTCTGTGGCGTGTAAGGCGTTGTGGGCTGGTGGTTGATCCCATGTTGCCGCAACCAGCCCTTGCATGCCTCGTACTCTCCGCCGTTGTCGCTCCGCATCCCTTTGACTTTCTTTCCGGTCTGCCGCTCCACCATGGCGAAAAACTCCTGCAACTTTTCTCTGACCTCTCCCTTTGTTTTGAGGAAGAAGATCCACACCTTACGGCTGTGGTCATCTATGAAGGTCAGAAAATACTTGCTACCACCGTTTGACGCCGTGCGAAAGGGTCCACACACGCCGGTGTGAATCAGGTCAAGGGCTGATTCTGCGCGGCGACCATTGCGCTCAAAGCGCGTTCGTTTGGTCTTGCCTTGGAGGCAAGGTTCACACAGGCTGCCACACCCAACCGCATCCTTCTTGCAACCATCCATGCCACGGACCAGCTGTTGTTGCTGAATGACTTGGAGCGTGCTGTTTGCAACGTGCCCAAAGCGTCTGTGCCACAGATCAGTGTCTTCATCCTTTGCGGTAGAGGTTGCTTTTTCAGTTCTCGTTGGTGTGCTCTCCTGTGTTGGTGCCGAGACCACTGCCTCCGCTGCACCCGCATGACCCTCGTCTTCCGAGGTCTTTGCTGCCATTGTCTGCAATACGTAGAGTCCGTCAACCCGTGGAACCTGTGCCACGAGATCTTTGTTGGCATAGAGGACCTTGATGTCCTCGTTCCTGGCGATGACCGCCTTCTTCTGTGTGAACACCACTGTCATGTCGTTGTCCGTTATCTTTGACACGGACAGAAGGTTTGCCGCAAAGGAGGGCATGTAGACCACGTCACGTAGCCGTAGATCCTTCTCT
>SZWC01001857.1:11034-22977 GCA_023375785.1 Penium margaritaceum | reverse complement strand
CGGACAGAAGGTTTGCCGCAAAGGAGGGCACGTAGACCACGTCACGTAGCCGTAGATCCTTCTCTACACCATTAAGGTTGATGCTCACCAACTTGTCTCCCATGCCCTTTGCATTGACGACACTGCCGTTTGCACATCTGAACCGCCAATCGGTGGGGCCGATGGAGACAAATCCAGCCTGGTCGTTGCTGGAGTGATGATCGGTGCCGGAGTCGAGCCCAAAAGCTCCTGGCTTGAGCAGCGCCGCTCCTTTTGCTGGAGGCGTGCTCTGTGCCATCATGTTGGTGGCTTCTTTGCCACCCTTTTTGTTGCCTTTTTTCCCACCGCTTCCGTCGTCTTCCTTCTTTGGCGATCTGCACTCTCTTGCCCAGTGCCCGGGTTTACCTGGGCACTGGGCAAGAGCCTTGCCGCCATTGTTGCCTCTGCCACCACCGCTTCCGCTGCCGCCTTTCTGACCAGAGGCTGACCCTTTGCTCCCGCGGCCACCGTAGCGTGCGGCATAGGCTGAGAAGTTAGCCTCACTTCCGCTACAGCGCATGGCCTCGTTTCGCACGTACTCAGACACTGCCGTGTACGTCAGGTCGTCCTCCTTCCAGCCGCCCATGACGGTGATCATTGGGCTCCAGCTCTCCGGTAGCGCCATGAGGAGGATCATGGCTTGCATGTTCTCGTCAAGGTCCCAGTTCATCTGGCGAGCCTCGCCAAGGAGTCCTTCAAACTCCTGTAGGAAATCGGGGATTGATTCGCCCTCATTCACNAGCTTGCCGGCACCCTCACCCGCCTGGACCTTTGCCCATACGGTGCAGCCGAACACTTTCAGGTGTGATGCGTCCGGCTTCTTCCCTGACCAAACTTCTTGTGGCGTCATCTGTTGCTTGCCCTTCTTCTTTCCGCGCCTGCCCAGAGCAGCCGCAGAAGTCAGGTTGACAAGATAGTATGCCGTTCTTGCCACTTCCGCCCAAAACCTGGGTGGAAGCCTTGCATCAAAGAGAATGCTACTCACCATGCCGAGGATGGTCTGATTCATCCGTTCGGCAACACCATTGCTCTGTGGCGTGTAAGGCGTTGTGGGCTGGTGGTTGATCCCATGTTGCCGCAACCAGCCCTTGCATGCCTCGTACTCTCCGCCGTTGTCGCTCCGCATCCCTTTGACTTTCTTTCCGGTCTGCCGCTCCACCATGGCGAAAAACTCCTGCAACTTTTCTCTGACCTCTCCCTTTGTTTTGAGGAAGAAGATCCACACCTTACGGCTGTGGTCATCTATGAAGGTCAGAAAATACTTGCTACCACCGTTTGACGCCGTGCGAAAGGGTCCACACACGCCGGTGTGAATCAGGTCAAGGGCTGATTCTGCGCGGCGACCATTGCGCTCAAAGCGCGTTCGTTTGGTCTTGCCTTGGAGGCAAGGTTCACACAGGCTGCCACACCCAACCGCATCCTTCTTGCAACCATCCATGCCACGGACCAGCTGTTGTTGCTGAATGACTTGGAGCGTGCTGTTTGCAACGTGCNCCTCCGCCACCACCGCTTCCGCTGCCGCCTTTCTGACCAGAGGCTGACCCTTTGCTCCCGCGGCCACCGTAGCGTGCGGCATAGGCTGAGAAGTTAGCCTCACTTCCGCTACAGCGCATGGCCTCGTTTCGCACGTACTCAGACACTGCCGTGTACGTCAGGTCGTCCTCCTTCCAGCCGCCCATGACGGTGATCATTGGGCTCCAGCTCTCCGGTAGCGCCATGAGGAGGATCATGGCTTGCATGTTCTCGTCAAGGTCCCAGTTCATCTAGCGAGCCTTGCCAAGGAGTCCTTCAAACTCCTGTAGGAAATTGGGGATTGATTTGCCCTCATTCACTCGCATGCTGATCAGCTGTTGTAGGATGAATAGTCTGTTCGCGAGGGAGGTGGATTGGTGCACACGCTTGAGCTTTTCGTAAGCTTCGGAAGCCAGCGTGTACCCGGCAATGATGGGAACATACTTCTTGGCTATCGCATTGCCGAGGAATGACATGACAATATCATTTCGATCCATCCATGCCTCATGCTCAGATGTGCCTTCCGCGGGAACCTGCTCCTCTCCCTTCAGTAGCTTGATGAAGCCGCGCACTTTCATCGCCAGCTCGAACTGCCATCTCGAAAGGGGGAAGTCAATCCCCTAAAAAATGGGGATTCCTCCCAGGGGTCAAAGACCTTGCGGCAGTGACGTAGCACTCACATTTGCTCCAGTGGTCTGCCCTGTGGTAGCCACTGTTGAGCTTGAGGACTGCCCTGCGACAGCCCCCACTCCTCCCGATGGGTCAACCATTTTTGTTGCCCTTGTCTGCTTCCCACGTCTCTGCTGCGTTGAGGTCGATGTAGGCTGATGTTAGCTGATGTCTGCTACCGGTTTTAGGATGCAGATCCATTGCTTACCCCTCCAGCCGATGTTCACCTGCAGATAGAGAATACATCTACACCAACACACCTAGGGTCTTGCCACCAAGGGCAGAGCTTGTCCTGGTTGGGACACAAGGGTCGTGCCTCCAAGGGCAGAGCTTGTCCTTAGTCCCTGTGTGCTAAGTGCAGACCAAGCCGTTGGAGCTGATGAAGCTGATGGAGCTGATGGAGCTGATGTGTGCACTTGGAGAGAGCGTACCAGAGTTGAGCGAAGCGTGCCTTACAACTGGTCAGTGTGGGCCCATAACCCTTTGTCAACCGGCCTGAGGCAAACGGACTAGAAAACAGGGCCGACACAATAGCACCTGCCGTCCGCTCCTAGCATTTCAGCTAGGAGAAGATATCACCCTCAGGATCACGGTTCCACACTGAGCAGTTCCTAGGCAATCACTTGCTAGTAACTTTGTCCACTTAACACTTGGTCACTTTCGCGCGAGGTGCTAGTCAAATACTAAATCCTGGGGCTTAGATCAACCAGTGTCTTCTTTATACTGTTCCTTAGTTGGATAACTCTGTGAGGAGCATCTAAGGGCAGATTGTGTAATTAGAATGAGGAATGAGCCTGGTACATATAGTCCTAGGCCTGGCTTCCAAGGTGTGTGGGTAGTGACACTTTTGGGGTGGTCACTCCACACCACCTCACCAGTCCGCCAATTGGCGCATCAACTGACCGCCAAGTGGCGCACTCTCCTCATGCATGGAGAAATGTCTAAGAAACTTCCCTTGTGCTCGAAGGTAAAAAAAAAGCGTCCTGCGCACATCAAGGCTCGATCGCAGGACCTGTTGTCCCTAAGTCCAACATGCTATCCATTGCGCTACACTTCTGGTGTCTCGCTTGGACTTGCACCACAAACAAGGTCTGGGGGACTTACTCCAAGGGAGCAATGCATGCCCAACCTGTCCGTCAAGCCATAGCAGTGGCCATGGGGCATAGAAGAGCAACAACTGTGACCACTCGGCTGTATCCATACTCGTGCAGATCCCTGAAGTAGGCGGCCCTGGTGACACCGGCGCGACGACAGGCGGCGGACTACCCGCTTGGAGCTGACCGACCACTGTTCTAGAGCCCCAGATGCCACCGCGACTCTTTGCTGTGCCTTCTACTACGTCTTGCAGGCGCCTTTCGGCGGACTGGCCATGAGGCCTATTTGCATGTTTTTGCATTGTATGCTCACTTTCAGTCGATGGATGCATGCATGTGACCAGTCGCTATGTCCGTCTTTTGATTCTGCACATCTAGGTTTAGACGGCGTAGGATTCTGACATGTGTGCGCAGAGTTACAGCCAAAACAGTGGTTTTGGGCCGGTTTTAGGACAGCTCTTGGACAGCCGCGTGCGACACCCGCCGTGCGCCGCGGCAGGTATTTATGCCCTGGACCTGTCAGTTGTCATTCCTCTCTGCATATGCTATATTGAAGCATTCTGACACTTTGCCTTGTGTCTCCTAGCCAAACCCTTGCCGTTGTGTGTACGACCTGTGACAATCGTCACCGTCTGACCAGGCACTGACGCCCGGTCAGCGGCCGTGTTGCTAGGAAGCTTCTACGCACTTTTTCATGGTATTAGAGCAGTGAGACAGTTCTCACTGAGCTGCGCAGCAGAGACGCAGCAGAGCAGCAGCAGTGAGAGTCACCGCTGCAGCAGAGTCTTTTGGGATCTGTTAGAGACGGCCGGTCGCCGTCGATGTACTCCACCACCGCGTGAGATCACAGCTGCAGAGGCAGCAGCAGCGGCTTCTACCGCCACGCAGAGGTGTGTGGCGGCTGCGGTGCATGCAGCCACCCTCTCACAGGCGTAGCAGCAGAGCAGTAGCAGCAGAGGCGGTGGCAGCAGCAGCACAGCAGTAGCGTAGTAGCAGCGGCCGTAGCAGCAGCGTGGCAGCAGCGGCGGCAGCAGCAGCGCAACAGCAGTGTCGGCAGCAGCAGTGCAGCTGCAGCGTCGGCAACAGCAGCGCAGTAGTGGTAGCGGAACAGCAGCAGCAGCGGCAATCGCGGCGGCAGCAGCGGCAGCGCAGCAGTGGCAGCAGCAGCGCAGCAGTGGTAGCAGCAGCAACGCGCGGCGTTGGCAGCCAGCAGCAGCGCGCGGTGGCGGCAGCCAGCAGCAGCTACAGCGCGCAGCAGCAGCCGCCCCGCGCAGTAGCAGCAGTAGCAGTGTAGTTGCTGCTGCCACCGCTGCACACGCAGCTACGCAGCTGCTGCTGCAGCTGACAGCACAGCTGCAGCAGCAGCTTGGCGGAAGCTGCTGCGCAGCTTCCGCGGAGCTGCCGCGCGCCACCGCGAGGTGGCTCCACACGCGGCAGAATCATGACAAAGAAAAAAAAGGAGGGGACGAGCTGACATCAGCATTGTTGATTGCTGACGTCATCAGGTCGTGCTGACGTCAGCAACCACTTGCTGACGTTTGCATTACACTTAACCAAATCTTCACCCGGAAAGTCAAAAGTTGCCAGCATTTCAACTCTCCGAGAAACGCGGACGGTTTTGAAATCCGGCAAACTTGACCTGTCGTCCCATAGTGAGCGGAGACATGAGTTCGCCCAACGACAAGGACAAGGGACTAGGTGATCCCTCCTCCTCTTCTTCAGAGGTATTGAGCCCTTGCTCGCAGGCCATTGCGGACCTGCGTAACCAGCAGGAGGAGATGCGTCGTCTACAGCGGGAGCAGACTGACGCGATCCGCACGCTAACTGAGCTCCTATGCTCAGTCCACAGCTCCGTCGCGGATTTCTGAGAGAGCTGGGCGTTGCCGCCTCCACTTAGCACTCGGCCCAGGTGCCTGTGACAGGTGCTCCACCTGCTTCACCTCCTGGTGTGGTTTCTCCACCACCTGCGGACCTCCTTGATGACGAGCCATTCATGCCAGGCTTCGAGGATGACTCCCAGGAGTGGGAGATTCGTCTTCTACAGGAGCGCCTCCGTCAGCTGCAGATGGGTATCCGACCTCCACCCGTGTCCCCGATACGACCGTCACCTGACTTCCCTAGTGATCACCCCCTTCCAGGTGTTTTTCCCGTCACTCGCCCTCCTCAGCCTGCGGCTGCTCTCCCCACGGAGCGGCAACCAAAGGACTTTGAGGCACCACCTCCACGGTACATGAGCGAGGATGGATTTGACTGCTGGGAGATCCTGTTTCAGGTGTGGGCCACTTCTGAGGGAGTGTGGCCTTACTACCACAGCCCATACCAGTCTACAGATCCAGCACAGGTGCTGACAGCAGCCCGGGCCATGCGAGGACTTCTCTACGCCATGCCACGCGAGACTGTTGTCGACTTCCGCCCCTTCCTCGGCGAGGCTAGCACAAGCACCGGAGCTGATCCTCGTGGAGGCTGGGATCTGGCGTTGTCCTTGCTGGCCGCAGAGACGCACGCTACGCATGCGTTACACATTCGTGCTTTCCACTCGCTCCGTCAAGGACCAGCGGAGCCTGCGGCGGACTACTGGCGACGCGCCATGCGTGTTTACACGCGTTTGGAGACCTCAGGGGGCACACAGCTGTGGGCACTTCGGACGATCATGCTCGGAGTTCGCCTGGAGTACACCAACATTTTCACACAGTACAGCGATGCTGTTCTCGAGCCTTTTTCAGCCACCCTGCAGCTGCTCCCTTGGGCCCATCAGCTTTTCCTCCAGGTGACGTCGGCCCGCGAGGCAGCAATAGCACATCAGGAGACTTCCCTCGCTACACCAGTCCTCGCCTAACCACCATCTTCCCTCCTGCTGTCACCCTCATCTACCTCCATCACCACCGCATCTTCCTCCTCCTCTTCGACCCCGTCTACACCCACGCAGACGTAGGGCATTGCAGCAGCTGCCCAGGGGAAGAAGAAGAATAGAAAGCACGGATCGGGTCAGCAGCAGTCGTCATCCAGTAGTAGCAGTGGCCATTCCGTGCACTGCTACAACTGTGGAGGTGCCCATCGCTACACCGAGTGCCAGCAGCTGCTTGATTGGGAGCGCATCTTTCGCGGACTTCAGGCTGTCCATGCTGCCCACACCGCGTCCGGCACGTCGCCCGCACACTCCTTTGGACGCGCGGCGACCACGACTGCAGCTGTTCTTGCGTCCTCACCAGCGAGCAGTATTGATCCAGACCCACGTGACCGCACAATCGCCGAGCTTCATCATCTTCAAGCGCTTCACTTTCAGGGAGGTGCGAGTGTGTTGTCATCGTCGAGTGGATCACAGACTGCTTGTTCGTCCGTCCTCGTGACTCGTGATGACAGGTGTGGGGCGCATAGTCCGCATGTGATGATGATGGGCCTGACTGCACTGACTGGATTCATGAGTCTCACCTTCGTGATGTACGTCGTTCCTTCCCACTGACGGCTCAGCGTCCCTCTGATACCGAGTGTTCCATTACTCGTTGTACAGTGACGTCCACCATTTGTGACTCCGATGGCACTTGGATCATCGATTCCGGTGCCACCCACCACATGACGTGTCGTCGTAGTGACTTTGTGGTACTTGGTCCTGTCACGACTGTCCGTTCTGTTCGTACAGGCTCTGGTCAGTCCTTACCGGTCCACGGTGTTGGGGTTGTATGCTTTGATGGTCTGTCTGGCCCCTTGTATCTCTCTGACGTGCTGTTTGTGCCTGACCTTGAGCTCAATCTGCTGTCTGTGCGTGCATGCACTCTGATGGGTCTCTCCATTGAGCACACCGCTGATTCAGCGACGGTGACTACTCTTGACACCCGTAGCATTGTCTTGCATGCATCAGTCTGGAAGATTTGTACCGCATTACTCGGCCATCCTCCCCTTGCTCTCCCCCTTCCTCTGGTCGTGTTTTTGGCACTGGTGTTCTATCCCCAGAACACCAGAAGTTGCTTCACCGACGTCTGTGTCATGTGGGCTCCGACACTGTGTCGAAGCTCATACGGACACAGCCCGCTCTTGGCCTTGACGTGGCTTCTTTCGAGAAGCCACCCAAGACCGACTGCCTTTTTTGCGCTCAGGGAAAGATGCACCGGTGCACTTACCCTGATTCGCGTTCCCGAGTACTGACGCCACTCGAGTTGGTCCACTCGGACTTGCTTGGTCCTCTCCCAGTCGAGTCCCTGTCCGAGAGGGGCTGATATGTTCTGACGCTGACTGATGACTTCACCCGCATGCGGTGGGTCTACTGTCTACGTCAGAAGAGCGACGCCGCCCTTGCGGTTCGGCTCTGGCTCGTGATGGCTGAGCGTCAGTCTCGCCACACGCTACATACCTTTCGTTCGGATCGCGGTGGCGAGTTCCTCGGTGAGATGGACTCCTTCTTTGCTGAGCACGGCATTTTTCACCAGGTCTCCGCTCCTGCTAGTCCACAACAGAACGGTGTCTGTGAGCGCTGGAACCGCACCATGGAGGATGCGGTCCGCGCCATGCGGTCTGAGTGCGGTCTCCCCGAGTCCTTCGCCTTCGAGGGCTTCGCCTACATGATGTGGGTCTGGAACCGCCTCCCGCATGGTCCGCTTCCGGATCATGTTACGCCGTACAAGCTCTGATTTGGCCACCGTGCCGATCTTCGTCTTGCACGCGTCTAGGGTTCCCTAGCCTCCGTGTGGTACATCGAGGACCAGCAGGGGTCCAAGGTCTCCCCTCGGGGTCGCTTGTGTGCCTTCATCGGCATCTCCCCGCGGTCGAAGGCCTGGCGTTTTTGGGACCCCACTCGCCGTCGTGTCATTAAGTCCCGTGACGCGCTGTTTTTTGAGTCTCTCACATACCGTGATCTGACTCCGATCACAGCCCTTTCTGCAGCTCATGTCCCTTCCTGTGAGGATCCTCGGCGGATGGGGGAGACTTCTCCGCCAGCGACCATCTCTCGTCAGGCTGATGTGTTCGCTCGAGTCCCCTCACGATCTCCAGCACTTCATGATCCGGCTATCATTGCCGTCGGTCCGGAGATCCCGCCTGTTCAGCCTGTTTCAAGCCCCACAGGTACCGCTACTCTCACGCCTCCTCCTGCATCACCACCAGTGTCCACTGGCACCCCTGCTCTGGTGTCTGACCCATCCCAGCTCACTCCTGTCCCTACGTCGGCTGACCCTCCTATCTCAGTGTCCGGGCCAGCCTTGTCCGCTGTCAGTCCTAGCTCAGTGTCCCCCACACACGCTTCTCCTCGCACGGCATCTCCGGCTGCCTCGTCTCAGCCCTCACCAGCTGTAGTCGTACCTGTCCCTGTGGTCGTACCTGTTCCTGAGCCAGAGGTGCGCCCCTCGACCTCTGGTCACTCCCGTGAGCCCGGTGGTCGCCTTCGACCACTGGATTCCGGAGCTCAGTGAGCGTCGGGTCCCGGACCGAGGCGTTCCTCTCGCAGCATTGTGAGCGGTGATCCAGGCACAAAGGCCTTAGGCCTGAGTGTCCGCACTGAGCTTTCAGAGGTACACCCACTGTGCCCCATAGGGCACGACCTGGTCACTCGCGAGTTCCACATCGCCTGTGACGTAGCAGCTGATCTCGTGGCCGTCAGGCCTGACACTGAGGCGTGTGCACTTGCCACGCAGAGTTCCCCCTCCTTAGCGCCTGACCCAGGCACATTGAGGGAGGCTTTCTCATCGCAGGATGCTGATGCCTGGCGAGCTGCTTGCGAGGATGAGCTTCGCGCTATCTGAGAGCACAGAGTCTACGAGCTGGTCGACCTTCCCCCTTGGGAGGAAGGCGATTCAGGTCAAGTGGGTCTTTCGCAAGAAAGTGAAGCCGGATGGCTCACTGGAACGCTACAAGGCCCGCTTGGTCGTCAAGGGATTCTCTCAGATTGAGGGAGTTGATTACACTGACACCTTTGCCCCTGTCGGCCGCATGACCTCNGACCTTCCCCCTTGGGAGGAAGGCGATTCAGGTCAAGTGGGTCTTTCGCAAGAAAGTGAAGCCGGATGGCTCACTGGAACGCTACAAGGCCCGCTTGGTCGTCAAGGGATTCTCTCAGATTGAGGGAGTTGATTACACTGACACCTTTGCCCCTGTCGGCTGCATGACCTCAGCTCGAGCTCTGTTCGGTGTAGGGGCTCAGCATGAATGGGAACTACACCAGATGGATGTGAACAACGCGTTCCTCCATGGCTCTTTGGATGAGTAGATTTACGTACCTCAGCCACCAGGCTTTGAGGACGGTAACAAGGTCTGGTGCTTGTGCAAGTCTTTGTACGGCCTCAAGCAGTCTCCACGGTGTTGGAACCGGGAGATCACTGGCACCTTGACTCGCGTAGGATACGTACAGAACGAGGCAGACCTCTCACTCTTCATCCTACCGACACCCGAGCGGTTCACCGCCATCCTGGTCTATGTTGATGACCTTCTCATCGCGTCTCCGTCCCTGGAGGCCATGGAGGGAGGCCAAGGCTGTCCTGCAGACCGCCTACAGGATGAAGGACCTCGGTCCTGCATCGGTGTTTCTTGGTATGGAGATCGTGCGAGATCGCAGACATCGGACACTGTTGCTGCATCAGGCCCGATACGCACGAGTCGTGGGGGAGCGCTTTAGCGATCTCCTTGATGCTGTACCCACTGCTTCCACACCCCTCACACCTGATGGGTAGGATGCCCTGAAGGTGGATGACCCTACACAGCTTGGGGAGACAGTGGACGTGACCTTGTACCTCTGTCTTATCGCATGTCTGATGTACCTCGCCACTACAATGCGTCCCGACATCGCGTTCGCCGTCAACCTCCTCGCTCAGTTCTCGCAGGCTCCACGTGTGAGAGCTCTTCACGCGGCTGTGCGAGTGGTACGTTACGTGGTCTCCACGCCGTATCTCGGACTCTGCTTTCTTCGATAGTGTTTGGTGGTCCTTGACGGCTACACTGACAGCGACTGGGCTTGGAGCCCTGACGGGCGCAGTCGCACTGGCTACGTGTTTCTGCTCGGTGGTACCGCTTTGTCTTGGCAAAGCGAGAAGCAGGGCTGCATCGCACGAAGCTCGTCGGAGGCAGAGTATGTGGCTTTGGGGGCAGGGGCTGCTCAGGCAATCTGGCTGCATCGCTTGTTTCTTGAGCTTGGACAGTCAGTACCCGCCATTGTGCTGCGTTGCCACAACCAGAGTGCTCTCGCCATTGCGGAGAACTCTGGTGTGTTTCATGCTCGCACAAAGCACATTGCGGTTGAGCATCACTTTGTTCGTGATCTGGTGGAGCGACGCGTGATCTCCATCATGTGGGTTGGCACTAACTTGCAGCGTGCTGATTTCTTGACGAAGGTACTTGCCCGCGGAAAGTTCCTGGTGGCCATTCGTTTTGTTGGGCTTCGCCCCGTGCGTGACAGTGGTTGAGTGTGGGATGTACGTTTGCGTTTCATCTGTCTATGTCACCCACTATGTGGTTGTACCAGTGCTGCACGCGTATGGACATACGTACCATCGGGTCATGGGGGAGTGTTGTGCTTTGTGCCGTTCCTGTACAGTTTACTGTGACCACTCGGCCGTGTCCATACTCGTGCAGATCCCTGAGGCAGGCGGCCCTGGTGACACCGCCGCGACGACAGGCGGCGGACTACCCGCCTGGAGCTGACCGACCACTGTTCCAGAGCCCCAGATGCCACCGGGACTCTTTGTTGTGCCTTCTACGTCTTGCAGGCGCCTTTCGGCGGACTGGCCATGAGGCCCATTTGCATGTTTTTGCATTGTACGGTCACTGTCAGTCAATGGATGCATGCATGTGATCAGTCGTTACGTCTGTCTTTTGATTTTGCTCTCCTAGGTTCAGACGGCGTAGGATTCTGACATGTGTGCGCAGAGTTACAGCCAAAACAGTGGTTTTTGGCCGGTTTTTAGGACAGCTCTTGAACTGCCGCGTGTGACACCCGCCGTGCGCCGCGGCAGGTATTTATGCCTTGGACCTGTCAGTTGTCATTCCTCTCTGCATATGCTATATTGAAGCATTCTGACACTTTGCCTTGTGTCTCCTAGCCAAACCCTTGCCGTTGTGTGTACGACCTGTGACTGTCGTCACCGTCTGACCAGGCACTGCCGCCCAGTCAGCGGCTGTGTTGCTAGGAAGCTTCTACGCACTTTCTCAGTGGGCGGTTGACCGAGTTCGTAGTGCTGGCGTGTTCAGGGTTGTTGATCACAACATCCTCAACTGTGCGAACATCAACCTCCAAGGAAAGAACTTTGCAAAACTCAAACCCCGCTGGTTGGGATTGTTTGAGATCGAGCAAATACAAACCTCAGTTGTCCCTCGACTTCGACTCCCGGACAGCATTGCAATCCACCTGTCTTCCACAACAGCAAGCTCGATCACTGCCGAGACCCCATTACGAACTTCCTAAATAGAGACGTCGCACCACCACCTCCAGCGAAAGTGGACGGGGATACGGAGCTCATGTTTGAAGATAGCCTTGGACATCGATTCCATAGAATAATGACCAAAGAGTGTCACGGCGACGACGCCTTGCACAACAACTGGGAGTCTTACAAGAATCTTTGTGACGTTGATCATCTAATCGGCAGCTACTTTCGCCGTCTCTGGCCTAGGCTTGCTAATGCGTTGGGACGTCGCGGCCAAGTGGGAGGGGGAGGGGGGGGGGGGGGGGGGGGGG
>SZWC01001857.1:0-10957 GCA_023375785.1 Penium margaritaceum | reverse complement strand
ACGTCCCTGGAGTACAGGAGTCCCTAAACTCTACGAGTGGGAATATTTGTCATTGCATTCATAGCCTATTGCTCGTCGACTTTAGGATTTTCACGCTGTTAGGCTGAGGGAGTTTTGGCTAGCTGCCCCAACTTCTAGTGTTTGGCTCCAAAAGTTTCTGAAAACTTTTACCACTTTTCAGAATGGTGGAGAGATGACCGAACGTCGATGACCCAGCTTATGCTTCACTCCAAGTGTACATTGTACATACATACTCAACGCACTCGACACCTTTCATCGAAGTAAAATTAATGCTTCATGTAAAATATCCATTTACCCAAGAACCAGAATTGTCTCTTTTCCCGCACCTCATCCTTGTGAACCACCTACGTTCTGCTAGGAGTAAGAAGAATAAGGCACTACACATATCCTTACACTAATCTGAAGGAAGAAGAAATGAATAAAAAAAAATAATGAAATAAAAATTTAAAGATATGGTTTTTTAGCACGAAAATGGACCAGAAAAACATGAGGAGATTAATGAAGGAAGTTAGTACTCTTTGGTGCCGAGATGTAACCTGGGATTGCCTAGAGGCTGCTGGACCGCCGTTGCCATCGTTTAAGAATAGGGCCAGGCGGGGGGCTCGACATCGCATGTGATAATCAAACCTCACATCGCTTCTTGATGCTTTCCCCCTGCTTTCTCGGAAACAAGAGCTCATTACTGGCGAACGAAGAGACTGACGCGACATCGCTACTTCCTCGAGGCGACCGTGGTTGGCGAAGGATTCGTTGCTTGCAGCAGTGGTTTCAAACTAAGGTCTCATACATATTTTCGTCTATTCAGCAAACAGTTTCTGTTACGTAGTAAAACCGAGACGTACTTGCGGAGCGTCCAATGCCAGACGGAGGGTTGACACCAAACGGAAACAGCAAAGTTAACTTCGCAACTTGCAAGGTAACCCAGTTTCTCAATCACGTATACCAGTCACCCTGACTTCAAAAAACGCTTCGTCATCAGCCCAGCATTTCAGATTTGGATCAATATCAACCCCGGATTTCGAATTAGACTATCCAGATACCCTATACCATAACGATAGCCTTCAAACTACCCCGGAGTGTACCGGTTCATGTCTATTTTGGCATGGCCGTGGAATTCCTCTAATGTACCAAGCCGATGGTAACGTTTCCCCAATGGGGTTGGCGGATTTCACATAACAAATAGCGTGAATGCACGGGGGTCGGAAGTACAAGACCGTACATCCGACAGTAAACCGATGGGGAGGGGGGGGGGGGGCTAGCGCTCAACATTGCAACGTTGAACGTTTGCCGTTCACGACAAGTGCTACCCGACCACACTTCTGACAAAAGTGTAATAACTTCAGTTATAACCTGAGAGATAGGGCCCTCTTTCAGTCGTTTCCATGCGCCAGTTACATTGAGTGAAAACATATCATTTCCCCCTCAGTATGCAAAATACCCCAAGGGTCAACCATATGTCGTCCATGGTCTTCCGAGAACGAAGCAAATGGCAAAGTGAAAGCAACTGACGATGTATTTGGTGACTCACTTTTTAAAGACTAGGCGAATGGAAACCTACTTTTTCAAAGCGAGGCAGATGGAAACCGACTTCTCCAAGTTTGGAGGAATGACGCTACTTCATACAAAATGCGCGGTACCTAACACATTTCTCGTAAAGTTCACAAACCAACCAGCGTAGCCAGTTGAGGATTCCCATAGAAGTTAGCAGATGAGGATGATTCTTTGTGTGCTGCGCGATGAGACTAAGGAAAATTCTCGCACAAAGGTTCTTAGAAGGATGAGGTAGTACATCACTTGGTGCAACGCTACTGTTTTTGGGAATTAAGGTTGCCTTGCTTTGCAATTTTAATGTGCCACAATTTTTTTTTTGTGACCTAGAAACGCTGAGAGGGGCATACAAAGTGTAGCTACATATCCTCCAAGCAAAAGGTTTAAAAAAACAACATCCAAGCCCTTTGTGGTTGTAGAATTGATTTGCTATGATCAGATCCACACAAACCTTTGCTTGTACTATAGAAACAAATGAGCTTTCTTGATCATGAACTCACCTTTTAGTGTACAAAAACCCTTGCTTTGAAACCGATAGATTGACGATGGCTTTATCCTTTCCATAAGCAATGAAGAAGACCTACTCCCATTCCCATCAACCTTCAAAGACATCGACAAAAACATCAAGTTGAATGGCACATCTTTCCCACTAGGATGGAATTTCTCGACCTAAACCTTTAACATTAACAGTTTTCACACCACTTATGCTCGTGATGTGGTAACATATAGAAAACCCTTGGACAATCCTCTCCACCTGCCATTCTCTAGCTGCAACATCCAGAGGTACCTCAATTTTTTCATCAATTATAAGCATCGATCCTAAATTTTGTGAACTTCATCCACTCAAAATTTCCTTAATGAAAAATACACTTGCTTATGAGCACGTCCTGTATCAAATCTGGCCAATGCACGGTCTCTAATTTTCTAAGTAATGATCAATCCAAAATAAAAAGGTTTAAACTACATCTAAATGGAAGATTTTGTTTACATGAACCCAATAACTTAAATTAGTCCGTGTTCTTTGGCTATAACATCTTAGCATAGAGATCGTATGAAAAAACGACAACCTATGTACGCACCTCTATGCTTCCTTGGTGACCACCGAAAACCACAAGAAACGTAAAGGGTCTTAGACTCATAGTTAGAATCCTTAGGTGAAACCTGAAACCATTGCCATAGTCTCACACATCATAGATAGACCTGGAGTTTGTATTCCACTAGCTTTGTCTATGTAAATGTTTCTATGGCATTCCAAAACCGTATTAAGCTAAAACAAGTATTTTGATTATTATTCTCTCACCCACATTCCCTCTTCCACCACTCTCCTCACATTTGTTTCATTCCAACTCTAGGATGCGTGCGACCAATAAACATGTTCACACCTAACCCAAACAAGCCAAGGGGATTTTGATAAACAACATTGTGACCTTAGACACACCAAGCTAAGCACCCCACAAAAGACAAGCCATGACACCTATGAAGGACACTCATATAACGACCAACCTTTTCCAACAAGTTGTGGTGAGGGACTCCATCAAAGTTCGTGACAAGGGAAAAATGGCTATTGAGTTCAACCAACATAGTAATCCCCCTGTCGCTAACCAAATTATCTCCAACGTCCGAGCTCACTCATATTTTCCCATCTTTGACACACTTACTCTTGGCGCTATATGATATAACACGTTGATTGAACTAAATGGCTAGAATAATGTAACCACAGTAATTGTTAACGCATGCCACATAGTAACAACCCGTTGACCTTTGGCAAAACCACAACAACCAGTAGAAGTAATAGCACAAAACACCTTAGCACGTGCATAACCAATTTGAAATGAGTTGAATCTTGTGATTAGCTACATCAAAATCTGCGTGATGGATGGACCACCGCTACGAAAGCTTGCCAACGTGGCTAGGAAAACTTTCCTTCCTGCCAAGATGGATCTTGCAAAACTTTCCAAGCTTTGAAACCAAAAACAACAGCCTGGAACTATAGATGGCCAAGTCCCATGCTCGTACAAATAACTCACCCCCATGTTCTGGGCTTCCAACATTCATGTTCTTACTTTGGGATGAATGGCCAAATTATAATACTTACTAAATGCGCATAGCTCCCATCTTTACTAGGTGACCATGGAGGGGAAACATGCACAAAGGGAACCTATCCTCTACAAATTTGTTAACATCGAGCCATCGTGGAGTAACACCTTAGTGTTGATTGTTGTGAAAAAAATTCCATCCCACCATCTATAACTTTGACGACGTCACCAAGCTTTACAATGGCCATATGAAAATCAGGTTGATGAGACTTAAGAACAAGTTCCTAACATGGCTCCTAATTATGAGATCACTTGTACTTTTGTTCATACCACAGAGATTTGACAAATATCAAGTGCAATGGAGTGAAGGTAAAAGTTGAAATCATTGTAGTTGACCTAAGCAATGGTGAATGGGCAAACGTTGAGGTGAAGAAGGTTCTTGCTGTAGCTTTGGCGACCAATATAAATATGAAAAATCAAAACAAATGTACGACTAAGCACAAGTGGACAATGAAAAAATGTGATAATAAACAAGAGCGCCTCACAATAATACAACAAAAAGCTTTGTTGTTGTTTTTCTTAGCTCATGCCAGGTTACAGCTAAAAGAAGCTACTCTTACTATTGCTTAACCCATGTTTACCTTCAACTTTCACCCCATGATCAACAAGGTCATTACCATGCGTAAGCACAATAAACAAAGAAAGAAGCAAGGTTTAACTTGGAAAAAGCATGATTCCCAGAATTCAAAACAAGAAGAGGTTTCAGAGGCAACTGTCAAAAGTGAAGTGAGGAGGCACATGGAATGTTGACTTTTAGAGAGTGAGGGATATGACTTGGTTCTGTTTTTTTCTTAAAAATTAAAATCCATACCAATTTTACAATGGAATGGTCAACATTAGTGTGCCAAACATGTGCAAGAGGTGTTTGAAAATTGATAAAGCCAACCTCATTCGTTTCACCCGCGACTTCATCATACCTCAAAGGGCTTTTCCTTATCTTGAAATGTCATCTATTTTAAAAAACGTGTTCATATCCATTAGTTCAATGAGGATCTTCAAGAATCAACTTGAAAAGGGCGTCCTAAAATCAAGGATACCTAACCCATCATGGATGTCACCTAAGTCACCATGTGAATTCAAGGAAGCATAGTAATCCATGATACATGGATTCTACCACCAATTTAACAAGTCAAAGTTCAAGTATGGAAGAGTTTTTCTTTTAGAGACGTTGGACAACTCTCAAAAGTTTCACAGATTATCAATCCTTAATGATTCGAGCTAGTAGAAAAACTTATTGTCTCGGTTATCTTAGACCAAAATGAGGACATAAAAAAATACATGTTCCACCTTTGATGGATCACCATATATATTACCACTGACTGTAACGTCGACAAATAGAGGTAATTACTCTTTACCATTAAAAAGATGTATGACAGACCATGCATGTTTACACATTCTTGTTTTTGGTTATTTTTTCCACAAACCAAGGGAAGGATGGCAAGAACCTTCCTTAAATTGTCTTTTCATCGTCACATGACGGTTGTTTAACAACACATCTTCCCATAAGTGAATGAGATTGAATGTTTCAAAATGGCTAGACAAGAATCATAAGCTTTTGTACATGTCAGTTAACCGATGTAAAAGACAAAACATTGTTACTAATTTTGAGAGAGAAATTGGCCCTTCCTCTACATGTGATCCTTTCATTGAAAGATGTGGTACCACTATTCAAGAGTTTTCTCATATAGTATGCACTGAATTTCATCTTAGGCATTACCCTCAAACACAACACCTTAAGGCACGTGTCGTGACCTTGCTCTTAGCATGGGTGATGAAGAGCTATAACATTGGTTTTATTGGTGCCCACTAGTGTAGTTAAGAAAGCATCATGGGGACATTAGTAGGCATTACCTTTAAATTTGTTTTGATGAGCTCTAAACCATGATGGTGCCCATTGATGCAAAGGAAAACCATTCCTTTGCTTTTGGTAATTCAAGACAAGCTTAAAATGTAAACATGTAATCATGAAGAACCTTTATTGTTATCAAAGGCCAACACCATGAAAAACAAAATTTAGCTTGAACATTTCAACCACAAAAATCAACTTCCTAAAACTCATAATCTTTAAAGGCAATAGGTATGTTGACAGTTAATTTTAGATGTGGTAATAAATAAGAAACCCATGAGAGCACGTTTTTCACAAATACACATATAAGGCTTCTTTAAAATAAATGAAATTCTTTGATTGCTTGCTTACAAAGACAAAGTTCATAAAAAACGTTTCCTTGATATCTTGTTACAAGTTTTACACACGCATTCTCAAGAGGAGACTTTTTGACTTAAAAAAGCTATGCTTCCAACTCATAGTTGTCTAACACACGACCTTTCCTTTTAAAAATATTTTCAGTCAGAAATTAAAAGGGATAAAACAGCTTTTACATCTATGCTTATATTAGAATGGAAAGAAAACGTTCATAAATGCATTCTTGAGTTATACCATGTTTGCATGGAAATCTTCAAAAGAAACTAAAACCTATTTGGGGACGTAAACGATTTTGGTGGTGACAAACGGTAAACCTAAAGAAATGTTATGGGTATTTCACCCATGATTAGATCTAAAGAGTGCATAGAAACCTTTCAATGTTGTGAGGTGTCGGAGATGGACAATGAGCTAGTGTTTCACTAGCCTATTTATGTTTCTTTTTTGAATGGCACCAATGAAGGCTATTTGGCCTAAGTTGGTATGTTCATGATGATTTTCTCTTTAACATTCGGTTGCTTATCCTAAAGATATTTAACACCATTTCTATTGTAGATTAATTACATGTATCCCATTCATACGTCATGATAACCCTTGGATATGGTTGTGTGATCGTAGAATGCCATATGCGGCATATCAAATAATTATTAATTGTATAAACTACATGGTGTTCACGGCAAACCGAATTGAATGGAAAATGTTGCTGATGGTCACATTACGTTCAATAATGGTTTTTGAATATTGCTTGCAATTTACTTTGGGTGCACCACATTACATTGGAAGCTTTGAAATTAATTTTATATAAAGAGAGAAACTTTTAGAAGATAAGACTTCTAGAATGAACGAGGTCAATAAAATTCCACAAGGCGCATGTTGATTGATGTTCTTAAAAATTAGGATAAAGTGATTCATTCTCAGACGTTTTTGCGTTTTTTGACCAAGGTTTACAACGTGTGGCTTAAAGAAGAAAAAAATTGAAGCATTGAAAACTACCTTTCAATGAGGAGGAGAGCACTTAATCCAAATGCTGTTTTGAGAGTTGTACTTTGTTTATGACATGTTGCAAGGATTAAGTGAAAATGTAACAAGAAAAAGACACATATGTCACCATTTGATATAGAAGGGAGTAAAGAAAATGATGGAAAACTTGAAATGTAAGTTTCTTATATGATACTAGGATTGTTTTTGAAAAACAATTTGAGAAATGAATAGTTTAATGGAGTTTTAACATGAACTAAATATGTACCGAGTGGAAATAATTGATGAAGGGAATATCTTATAGATGTGTAAGAACTAGTCTGGACGTACTCGTTATCCACATGTTAGCACAAGGTTCAAATTACTTTTCACAAGATGCATGTAAAGGAGAAAAAAAATCAACAATTTATTGTAATGATCACTTCACTGATGAACATGTAAGGGTTTGCTTTTTGGTCTTTTCAAGAAAGTAGAAATGCAACAAGCAGGGGTAGTCGATTGCATGAAATAATGAGTTACAAGTTTTTGTTTTCAGTTATGAATGTCAACAGACATCACTTTAACTGTCAAAAAAACCACATTTTGTGAATCAAAAAGAAACAATTGTACAATTTATTGAACGTTTTTGTAATTAGTCTATTCTTACCTTATTGTTATATTTCATGTAAAATTTTAGTATCTATAAATGTTGAAAAAGGATGAAATGTCAAAATTATTATCACATGTTAAATCTCAAGGATGGTTGACTTGAACCAATGAATATGTGATGATTTTATTCGTTGTGAAAAATGAAAATGTAGGATTATAATTTGAATATCTTTACGATTTGTTTTGATTGCATTATGGAAATCCTTTTATCATCATTTTCAGGTTTTCAATAGGTGAATCATGGTAAGCTTGTGATAAATGCTACATTAGACCCTTTTTGAGCTTGTTATCTTCATCAAAGTAGAAAATGCAACAAAAAAAAATGAGTAATGAAAACACTCATAAATGGGTATTGTCAATCTTTTTGAAAATTCATCAATTAAAACAATGAAATTCAGAGCATTGGAAGAAATAAAATGAAATAAGGTTCAATCTTTGTATTCATTCAATGAGCAATGAATATTTAAAAGATAAAATGAATATGTAAGTTGTTTAAAAAACTTCATCAAATGCAAAAGGTCATTTTGTCAGTGAGATGTTAATGATGGTAACAAAAAAATGAAGAAATTCTTTGATTAGCAACACTATTAAGTTATTTAATGTTAACATAATAGGTGTGTTGGAAACATGTTCAATTGTTTTTCCGGGATTCCAAAGCAAAAACATGCTAAAAATCAAATGTCAATGGACCTGATTTCACGTCCTGTTAATTTTTTTGAATGGATGCAATAATAAACTTAAGCTAATGAAAATATAACACTGAAGAGATGTAGAAAACAACATGTAGAAGAAAGAACACGAAAATGAGTGAATATATACTTATGCATGAATCAATTATTCAGAAGCATAAAAACTCATTGCTTTATGAATACAATGATGTGAAGGTTCAGATTTTAGAAACATTATTACCTTGTATTTTCATCTCATTTTTTAAAGCACAGATATTAGAAACAAAATAAGTGTTTATCTGAAATCAACTTACTTATTCTTGTGGTAACATTTTGACCATGTATATATGTGAATATGTTTATAATAATACATATTTCAACAGATGTAAACTATTTCGAGTTTTGTTTTGTATCAACATATTCAAATCTCTAACAAAGTACTACGTAAGAAAATGTACTAAAATTTATTTCATTCTTATAATGTATGCATCTTTATATATTTTCTCTTTATTTATGCACACTTAACAGGTATGAATAGATTCAAATTCATCTTCATGTGAAAGAAGAAAACACAAATGTACATATTTTTTCTTAATTTGGTTTAATAACATCTACACGTATGTATATAAACATGAATCAAAGATTCGTATTTCCATCAATATGGAGCCAATTATTCATAAATATACATATTCATTCACATACATTTAACTTGATAAAAACCCTTGCATTCATACTTTCATCATGTCTTTACTCATATTTGTGTGGAAATTTGGATTGATTGAAATTTCAATCGGAGAAGAATTTAATGTACCTCACATCCTATCGACTAAATATCAATGTTTAAAGTTAATCCGTATTTAATCATCAAAATTTGGGATGAATTGCATTCTCATTAAAACATATCTACGTATAGATATATGTATGCTTATCTAGACTCATGCATGAATATATTTTTATCTTAACCTATATCCATTCGTCAATATTTACATATATGTTTATCCTTGTTTTATCTATTTATTCGTTACAATAGTTATGTGTACTCTATCTGCATCGATACCTGAATACGCATGTTTCATTAAATGAATAAATATGTATCTATCTATACATAGATTTAAAGAATACATTTTCAATGATATACATGTTTCTTTTTTTATCAAAATTGTTCCATATACTAATATACTAAGCAAAATTTGTTTACATTACAACAATGCATATCTTTTTCCCTTTATGTTTTTTAATCTTCATGCATTTCCATATTCATCTGCACATTTATTGATGTTTGTGTGGATAGTAACATGTGGGCTAAGCGGGGGGAGTGGGATGACGGGCAAGATAAAAAGATGTCTTGAGGTTTAAATACACTGGGAACAAGGATGTTTGGAAATTTAACCCGAGATTATGGCCTTACCAGTTTGGAAGAATCATATGACTTGTTTCCTTGTAAAAGATGGTTCAATGGAAGTTTGCTCATACCTCATGAAGGGAAGTGTAATGCGTAATAGGTGCTACGTAGCTAGAGCATAGTTCCCCTTATTATTTGTATTGGGATTGGTTGGCAAAGGGGTCTGAGACCCTCAAGCATTTTGCTTAATGGTTCTTTCAAATTCACTAGACTATCCGTCAACAAGTACATGTGATCTCATATGTATATTGTTTTTATAAGCACATAAAATATTCTCATATATATCTATGCCTAGACATATCCACATACATCCATCTATATCTATACTTGCACTTACAAATAAATCTATTACAATACTTATAACTATATGTATATGTCCATCCGTATCTTTATCCTTACATACGTAAAAGTAGTAATACTTGTTTATCGATATCTATATGTACATTTAAATATTCGTCCATATTTAAACATGTAGCAACATTTTTAGGCATAGCTATATCCGCTTCTTTGCTTTTATCTATATCTTCGTACATGTATCCATCTATATGTTTACTAAACATCTATATGTACATATTTATTTATATATACATATTTATCTTTATCAATATAAATTTATACATTTTTATATAAATTGAAATTAATATCAATACATATATCTTTGTCTAAATGCATATGCATCTGAATCTATACCTATATCTTTATCTATATCTACTTATATCTAGATTTGAATCCATATCTATATATGTATCTATATTTTTTCTCAAAATCTTTATCTATATCTACGTATATGTTTCTTATTCACCTATATCTATATCTATATCTATATCTATATCTATATCTATATCTATATCTATATCTATATCTATATCTATATCTATATCTATATCTATATCTATATCTATATCTATATCTATATCTTTATCTATATCTATATCTATATCTATATCTACATCTATATCTATATCTATATCTATATCTTTATCTATATACATCCATTTCCACATCAATTTCTATATTTATTTCTATGTTTGTATCTGAATCCATATCCACATTTATATCCCTTTCCATTTCCATACGTATATATATATATATATTTGTGTATATGTATATGTATATCGAATTCTACATCCATATGTATACTTACGTTTGTGCTTATCTATCTATATTTATATCTATTTCTACATCTACATCTACATCTATATTTATATCTATATTTGTATCTCTTTTTATATCTATATCTATATCTCTATCTATATCTATATCTAGATGTCCATCTATATCTTTATCTATATCTATATCTATATCTATATCTATATCTATATCTATATCTATATCTATATCTATATCTATATCTATATCTATATCTATATCTATATCTATATCTATATCTATATCT
>SZWC01001856.1:210761-260393 GCA_023375785.1 Penium margaritaceum | reverse complement strand
TGGGGAGGGGGGAGGTTTTAGGCTATTTTCTCTGATGTGGCACCCTTTGAGGCCATGTGAGTACTCCAATCAATTACCCACGTACAATTGAGGAGTGTTGAAGGACTTTATCCTTGTATTTGTGGACCAAAAAAATGATAGTGGTAGCCGATTATGCTTCATGTTCCTTGCATATGAGACGAACTTCTGTGGAACCGTGACTAAAACCGCGGTTCCATGAGGAACCGCGGTTCCGGAATCGGAACCGCGGTTCTGGTTCCGAGCTGGAACCGGAACCGCGGTTCCGGTTCCATTCTGAGAACCGCGGTTCCGTACCGGTGTGCAGCCTTACATTCAATGGGCAGTCAGACGCAGTCAGGCGCAGTCACGCGCAATCAGGGGTATTCAGGGGCACTGAGGCGCACTCATGCGTACTCAAATGGACTCAGCCACACTCTGACGCATTCAGGCGCACTTAAACGTACTCAAGAGCACTAAGGCGCACTTAGGCGAACTCAGGCGCTCTCAGGCGCACTCAGGTGCACTCAGGCGCACTTAGGAGCAGTCACGTACAGCCAGGCATAGTCAAGCAGTGTCAGGCGCAGTCAGGTGCAGTCAGACGCACTCAGGCGCACTCTGGCGTACTCAGGTACACTCAGGCGCACTCGGGCCAACTTAGGCACACTCAGGCGCACTCAAGCGCACTCATGCGCACTCAGGCGCAGTCAGGCACAGTCAGGCAAAGTCAGGCGCAGTCAGGCGCACTCAGGCGCACTCAGGCGCACTCAGGCGCACTCAGGCGCACTCACACGTACTCAAACGTACTCAGGCGCAGTCAAGCACAGTCTGCCGCACTCAGCCGCAATGAAGCGCATTCAGGTGCAGTCAGGCGCAGTTAGGGGCAACTCACGCATACTCAGGCGCACTCAGGCCCACTCAGGCGCAGTCAGGCACACTCAAGCGCAGTCAGGCGCAGTCAGGCCCTGTCAGGCACAGTCAGGCGCAGTCAGGCATAGTCAGGCGCAATCAGGCGCAATCAGGCGCAGACAGGCGCAGTCAGGCGCAGTCAGGCACAGTCAGGTGGAGTCAGGCGCGGTCAGGCGCAGTCAAGCGCATTCAGGCGCATTCAGGCGCACTCAGGCGCACTCAGGCCCACTCAGGCGCAGTCAGGCACAGTCAGGTGGAGTCAGGCGCGGTCAGGCGCAGTCAAGCGCATTCAGGCGCATTCAGGCGCACTCAGGCGCACTCAGGCCCACTCAGACGCACTCAGGCACACTTAGGCAAGTTTAGGCGCACTCAGGTGAACTCAGGCATACTCAGGCGCACTCAGGCATACTCAGGCACAGTCAGGTGCAGCCAGGCGCAGTCAGACGTAGTCAGGCGCAGTCATGCGCAGTCAGGCGCTGTCAGGCGCACTCAAGGGCACTCAGGCTCACTCAGGCGGATTTAGGCACACTCAGGCGTTCTCAGGCACACTCAGGCGCACTGAGGCGTCCTCAGGCGTACCCAGGCGCACTCAGGCAAACTCAGGCGCACTCAAGCAGCCTGAGGCGCACTCAGGCACACTCAGGCACACTGAGGCGCGCTCAGGCATAGTCAAGCACAGTCAGGCGAACTCAGGCGGACTCAGGCGCACTCAGGCGCACTGAGGGCGCTCTCAGGCGCAGTCAGGCGCAGTCAGGCGCAGTGAGGCGCAGTCAGGTCCAGTCAGGCACAGTCAAGCGCAAACAGGCGCAGTCAAGCGCAGTCAGGCGCAGTCAAGTGCATTCAAGCGCATTTAGGCGCAGTCATGCGTAGTCAGGCACATTCATGCGCAGTCAGGCGCTATCAGGCGCAGTCAGGCGCAGTCAGGCATAGTCAGGCATAGTCAGGCGCATTCAGGCGCAGTCAGCCACAGTCAGGGGCAGTCAGGCGTAGTCAGGCGCAGTCAGGCGCAGTCAGGCGTATTCAGGCACACTCAGGCGCAGTCAGGCGTACTTAGGCGCAGCCAGGTGCAGTCAGGCACAGTCAAGCGCAGTCAGGTGCAGTCAGGCGCAGTCAGGAACAGTCCGCGCAATCAGGCCCAGGCAGGCGTAGTCAGGCACAATCAGGCGCATTCAGGCGTAGTCAAGCGCATTCTTGCGCACTCAGGCGCAGTCAGGCGCAGTCAGGCATAGTGAGTCGCAGTCAGGCGCAGTTAGACGCAGTCAGGCACAGTCAAGCGCAGTCAGGCACAGTCAGGCGCAGTCAGGTACAGTCAGGGCCCCTCAGGGGCACTCAAGAACACTGAGCCGTATTCAGGTGCACTCAGGCGCATTCAGGCGCACTTAGGCGCACTCAAGCACACTGAGGCGCAATCAGACGTACTCAGGCACACTCAGGCGCAGTCCGGAGCAGTCAGTCGCAGTCAGGCGCAGTCAGGCGCAATCAGGCGCAATCAGGAGCACTCAGGCACACTGAGACGCACTCAGGCGTACTCAGGCGCACTCAGACCCACTCAAGCGCACTCTGGCACACTAAGGCGCACTCAGGCGCCGTCAGGAACAGTCAGGCGTAGTCAAGCATAGTGAGGCGCATTCAGGCGCAGTCATGTGTAGTCAGGCGCAGTCAGGCGTAGTCAGGCGCAACTCAGGCACAGTCAGGCGCACTCAGGCGCACTCGGGCACACTCATGCGCACTCAGGCGTACCGAGGCGCACACAGGCGCACTCAGGCAAACTCAGGCGCACTAAGGCGAACTCAAGTGTACGAAGGGGCATTCAGGCATACTCAGGCGCAATCAGGCGCAGTCAGGCGTAGCGAGGCGCAGTCAGGCACATTCAGGCGCAGTCATGCGCAGTCAGGCGCACTCAGGCGCACTCAAGGGCACTCAGGTACACTCTGGCAGACTCAGGCACACTCAGAAGTACTCAGGTGCTCTTAAGCAAACTCGGGTGCACTCAAGCGCCCTCAGGCACACCCAGGTGCATTCAGGTGCACTCAAGGGCACTCAGGCACACTCAGGCGCGCTCAGGCACAGTCAGGCACAGTCCGGCGGACTCAGGCGGACTCAGGCGCACTCAGGCGCACTAAGGCGCTCTGAGGCGCAGTCAGGCACAGTCAGGCGCAGTCAGGTGCAGTCAGGCACAGTCAGGCGCAGTCAGGCGTAGTCAGGCGCAGTCACGCGCAGTCAGGCGCAGAAAGGCGCAGTCAGGCTCAGTCAGGCGCAGTCAGGCACAGTCAGGCGCAATCAGGCATAGTTAGGCACAGTCAGGCGCAGTCAGGCGCAGTCAGGAGCAGTCAGGCACAGTCAGGGGCAGTCAGGCGCAGTCATCCGCAGTCAGGCGCAGTCAGGCACACTCAGGCGCAGTCAGGCGCAGTCAGGCATGTCAGGTGCAGTCAGGCACTGTCAGAGAAGTCAGGCGCAGTCAGGCGTAGTCAGGTGCAGTCAGGCGCTATCAGGCGTAGGCAGGCGCAGTCAGGCGCATTCAGGCGCAGTCAAGCGCAATCAGGCACAGTCAGGCGGACTCAAGCGCAGTCAGGCGCAATGAAGCATAGTCAGGCATCGTCAGGTGCAGTCAGGCGCAGTCAGGCGCAGTCAGGCACAGTCAGGCACAGTCAGGCGGACTCAGGCGGACTCAGGCGCACTCAGGCGCACGAAGGCGCTCTCAGGCGCAAACATGCACAGTCAGGCGCAGTGAGGTGCAGTCAGGCACAGTCAGGCGCAGTCAGGCGTAGTCAGGCGCAGTCACGCGCACTCAGGCGCAGAAAGGCGCAGTCAGGCTCAGTCAGGCGCAGTCAGGCACAGTCAGGCGCAATCAGGCATAGTTAGGCACAGTCAGGCGCAGTCAGGCGCAGTCAGGAGCAATCAGGCACAATCAGGGGCAGTCAGGCGCAGTCATGTGCAGTTTGGCGCAGTCAGGCACACTCAGGCGCAGTCAGGCGCAGTCAGGCATGTCAGGTGCAGTCAGGCACTGACAGAGCAGTCAGGCGCAGTCAGGCGTAGTCAGGTGCAGTCAGGCGCTATCAGGCGCAGGCATAAGCAGTCAGGCGCATTCAGGCGCAGTCAAGCGCAATCAGGCACAGTCAGGCGGACTCAAGCGCAGTCAGAAGCAATCAAGCATAGTCAGGCATCGTCAGGCGCAGTCAGGCGCAGTCAGGCGCAGTCAGGCACAGTCAGGCACAGTCAGGGCCCCTCAATGGCACTCAGGTGCACTCGGGCACACTTAGGCACACTCAGGAGTATTTAGGCTCACTCAGGTGCATTCTGGCGCACTCAGGCGCACATAGGCGCACTCAGGCGCACTGAGGCGTTTTCAGGCGCACCTAGGCACACTTCGGCACACTCAGGCGCAGTCAGGTGCACTCAGACGCAGTCACGCGAATCCAGGCGCAATCAGGCGTAGTCAGGAGCACTCAGGCGCACTCAGGCGCACTCATGCGCACTCAGGCGCACTCAGGCGTACTCAAGCACAGTTAGGCGTACTCAGGTGCAATCAGGCGCAGTCAGGCGCAGTCAGGCGCAGTCAGGCGCAACTCAGACGCAGTCAGGCGCACTCAGGCGCACTCGGTCGTACTCAGGCGCACTCAGGCGCACTCGGGCGCACTCAGGCGCACTCTGGCACACGCAGGCGCACTCAAGTGCACGCAGGCGCAATCAGCGCACTCAGGCGCACTCAGGCCAAGTCAGGTGCACTAAGGCGCAGTCACGCACAGTCTAGGGCAGTCAGGCGCACTTAGGCACAGTCATGCGCAGTCAGGCGCAGTCAGGCGCAGTCAGGCATACTGAGGCGCACTCAGGTGCACTTAGGCGCAGTCAGGCCCAATCAGGCGCAGTCAGGCGCAGTCAGGCGCAGTCAGGTGCAGTCAGGCACAGTTAGGCGCAGTCAGGCGCAATCATGCGCAGACAGGCGCATTGAGGCGCAGTCAGGCGCAGTCAGGCACAGTCAAGCGCAGTCAGGCGCAGTCAAGCGCAATCAGGCGCAGATAGGCACAGTCAGGTGTAGAAAGGCGCATTCACGTGCACTGAGGCACAGTCAAGCGCACTCAGGCGGACTCAGGTGCTCTCAGGCACACTCAGGCGCACTCAAGAGCACTCAGGCGCAGTCAGGCGTACTTAAGAGCTCTCAGGCGCAGTCAGGCGCAGTTAGGCGTAGTCAGGCGCAGTCACGCGCAGTCAGGCGCGGTCAGGCACAGTCAGGTGAAGTCAGGCGCAGTCAGGCACATTCAGGCGCATTCAAGGGCAGTCAGACGCAGTCAGGCGCAGTCAGGCGCAGTCCGGCGGAATCAGGGGCACTCAGGGGCACTGAGGCGCACTCATGCATACTCAAACGCACTCAGGCACACTCGGACGCATTCAGGCGCACTGAGGCACACTTAAGAGCACTAAGGCGCACTTAGGCATACTCAGGCGCACTGAGGCGCACTCAGGTGCACTCAGGCGCAGTCAGGTGCAGCCAGGCACAGTCAGGCGGTGTCTGGCGCAGTCAGGCGCACTCTGGTGCACTCAGGCACATTCAAGCGCATTCAGGCAAACTTAGGCGCACTCAGGCGCACTCAGGCGCACTCAGGCATACTCACACCTACTCAGGCGTACTGAGGCGCAGTCAGGTGCAGTGTGGCGCACTAAGACGCAGTCAAGCACAGTCAGGTGCAGTCAGGCGCTGGCAGGCATAGTCAGGCGTAGTCAGGGGCAACAAAGGCATACTCAGGCGCACTCACGCAAACTCAGGCGCAGTCAGGCGCAGTCAGGCACACTCAGGAGCACTCACGCGCAGTCAGGCGCACTTAGGCGCAGTCAGGCGCATTCAGACACAGTCAGGCGCAGTCAGGCGCAGTCAGGCATAGTCAGGCTCAATCAGGCGTAGTCAGGCGCAGTCAGGCGCAGTCAGGCAGTCAGGCGCAATCAGGCGCAGTCAGGCGCAGTCAGATGCAGTCAGGCACGGTCAAGCGCAGTCAGGCGCATTCAGGCGCATGCAGGCGCACTCAGGTCGCACTTAGGCGCACTCAGATGCACTCAAGTGCACTCGGGCACTCTCAGGCGCACTCAGGCCTACTCAGGCAAACTCAGGCGTACTCAGGCGCACCCAAGCATACTCAGGCGCAGTCAGGCGCAGTCAGGCCCAGCAACTCGCAGGCAGGCGTAGTTAGGCGCAATCATGCGCAATCAGGCGCACTCAGGCGCACTCAAGGGTACTCAGGCACACTCAGTCAGACTCAGGTGCACTGAGGCGCACACATGTCCACTCAGGTGCACTCAGGCGCACTCAGGCGCCCTCAGGCGCACCCAGGCGCACTCAGGCGCACTCAGGCGCACTCAGGCGGCCTGAGGCGCACTCAGGCACACTCAGGCGCACTCATACGCGCTCAGGCGCAGTCAGGCGCAGTCAGGCGGAGTCAGGCGGACTCAGGCCCACTCAGGCGCACTAAGGCGCTCTGAGCCGCAGTCATGCGCAGTCAGGCGCAGTCAGGCGCACTCAGGCACAGTCATGCGCAGTCAGGCGCAGTAAGGTGAAGACAGGCACAGTCAGTCACACTCATGCACAGTCATGTGCAGTCAGGCGCAGTCAGGTGCAATCAGGCGCAGTCAGGCGCAGTCATGTGCAGTGACGCGCAATCAGGCATAGTCAGGCGCAGTCAGGCACAGTCAGGCACAGTCAGGCACAGTCAGGCGCAGTCAGGCGCACTCTGGTGCAGTCAAGCGCAGTCAGGCGCAGTCATGCGAAGTCAGGCGCAATCAGGTGCAGTCAGGCGCAGTCAGGTGCAGTCAGGCACAGTCAGGCGCAGTCAGGTGTACTCATGCGCACTCAGGCACAGTCAGGCGCACTCAGCAGCACTCAGGGGCATTCAGGCGCAGTCAGGCGCAGTCAGGCGCAGTCAAGCGCAGTCAGGCGCAGTCAGGGGAAGGCAGGCGCAGTCAGGCGCAGTCACGCGCAGTCACGCGCAGTCAGGCATAGTCAGGCGCAGTCAGGCACAGTCAGGCCCAAACAAGCGCATTCAAGTGCAGTCAGGCGCAGTCAGGCACATTCAGGTGCAGTCAGGTGTAGTCAAGCGCAGTCACGCGCAGATAGGCGGAGTCAGGCGCAGAAACGCGCATTCAGGTGCACTCAGGCGCAGTCAAGCGCACTCAGGCGGACTCAGGTGCAGTCAGGTGTAGTCAAGCGCAGTCACGCGCAGATAGGCGGAGTCAGGCGCAGAAACGCGCATTCAGGTGCACTCAGGCGCAGTCAAGCGCACTCAGGCGGACTCAGGTGCACTCAGGCGCACTCAGGAGCACTCAGGCGCTCTCAGGAGCACTCAGGCGCTCTCAGGCACAGTCAGGCGCAGTCAGGTGTAAATAAGCGCAGTCACGCGCAGTCAAGTGCGGTCAGGCACAGTCAAGCGTATTCAGGCGCAGTCAGGCACAGTCAGGCGCATTCAGGCAGAGTTAGACGCAGTCAGGCGCAGTATCGCACAGTCAAGCGCATTCAGGCACAGGCAGGGGCACTTGTTGGCTCTAGTGGGTGTGAAGGCACCCTCAAGGATGCCTAGCTCTCACTGGTTCACGCTACCAAGGTTTGGGGCAGCCAAGGGACACCAATGGTGAAGAGTGGATGTGAGTGGGAAAAACATGTCGCATTCAGTAGATCTGAATCGAAACACAATTGTGTTACTTTTCATAGTAAGATTACATAAGATCCTTATTGCCTGTGATCTTTGCTTTCCAACGCATCCAAGCACGCCCAAAACGGAGCAGTAGAGCCCCTGCTACGGCCGTCGAAGTAACCCTTGGTGGAGCCGCCCACCTGGTCTTGCACTCTAGGCAACGGGAAACGCTTCGAAGATGACCCGTCGAGGCGCCTTTCCTCGCCTAGAAGTCAAGGAGAAGTTCATCCTGGTCAAGGAGGTCCTTATGGTCACCTCATTCATGCCCCGGGTGCATTTGGAGGTTGTTGGGGATGAACTCGGATCACTGTTGGTGGATTATCCCGCCACCCATCGCGGGTACCAGATTCCACCCCCCAAACACCCGTTTTTCGGGCTAGGCTAACTTTCTGAATACTCACTCAAATCGAGCAATTCAAAGCTCGATCCTGCATGGAAAAAATCCAAGGAATCCAAATCTAAAGTCAGATCAGGTATTTGACCACTCCTCAGTGGTCGAACCAGGAATTACACTCAACGGCACTCATGGCAAGGGGCACACCATGTCAACAATCTCCCCCTTGCACCGCAGCATTGATGCCCTGTCCTTGGGTCCTCTAGCATTTTAAACTTCACAGCGCAGACTGAGCTCCATGCAGCTCGCGTCGTGCCTGTCCTCGGGCTGTGCCTTGGTCATGGCATCGGCAAGCATGCGCTTAGTGCCACAATGCACAATAGCAGCATCTCCCTTCGCCACCAAGTCCCGCGCGTAGTGATGACGGATCTCGATGTGCTTGGTCCTCCTGTGCAGCAATGGGTTCAGGGTGAGGCTGATGGCGCTCATGTTGTCAACGTTGAGTACCGTCGGCTTCCTTTGCGGCACGCCGATCTCCTTTAGCAGCCGCCTCAGCCACACCGCCTCCTTTGCGGCTTCTGCGAGCGCGATGTACCCCGCTTCGGTGCTAGACAGCACCAAGCAGTCATGTTTCCTGCTTGCCCATGAAACCGCTACACCACCAAGCACAAACACGTACCCCGACGTTGCTTTTTTGTCATCCACATCACCAGCCCAGTCAGCATCCGAGTAGCTGACCAACTCGAGGGAGTCGTCACGTGCTCCTCCTCCAAACACAAGCCGCGACTCTTTTGTCGCCTTGAGATAGCGGAGGATCCGCTTCACCGCTTGCCAATGCAACGGCCCGGGGTCAGCAACGTAGCGGCTCACTTGGCCCTCCGCGAAGGCCAGGTTTGGCCGCGTCGCCACCATGGCGTACATGATACTCCCCACTGCGGACTGGTATGGCACACCTGCCATCTCCTCCTTCTCCTCGTCCGTGCTCGGGCCCATGCTCGAGCTCAGCTCACACGTGGTGGTCATGGGTGTGCTGATGGGGTCGCACTCCTCCATGTTGTAGCGGCGGAGCACCTCTTGCACGTACTTTGCCTGCCCCATCTCGAGCGTGCGTGTTTTGCGGTCCCTCTTGATGGCCACGCCGAGGTAGTACTCGAGCTTGCCCATGTCGGTCATTTTGAACCGACCGCCCAGCTACCGCTTCAGGTTCACCAACTCCCCCATATCCGATGACACGAGGATGAGATCATCCACGTAGAGTGCCACGGTCTGGTGCAACCCCGGCTGCTTCCGCACATACACGCTGTGATCCGCCTTACAGCGCTTGAAGCCAAGCTCGGCCATGAACCCGTCCATTTTCAGGTACCACATGAGTGGCGCTTGCTTCAGCCCGTAGAGCGCTTTGCGAAGCCGGCACACCTTCCCCGGCGGCGCACCCACCCCCTCCGGCACCTCCATGTAGACCTCCTTGTCCAGGTCGCCATTGAGGAACGCAGTTTTCACGTCCATTTGGTGGACTTCGTAGTCGCGCACTGCCGCCACCGAGAGGATGGAGCGAATGGAGGCGAAATTCGCCACCGGCGTGAAGGTTTCGTCGTAGTGTTCACCCTTTCACTGGGCGTACCCCTTCGCGACCAGCCGCGCCTTGTACCGCTCCACCTTCTCCTCCTTGATGAGCTTCTTCTTGAAGATCCACTTGGAGCCAATGATTTTTGCGCCCTCCGGCCTGTCAATCAGCTGCCAAGTGCCATTCTCTTAATGGGAGGCGAGCTCAGATTTTATAGCTCCCTCCCACTCAGCCCCATCCTTCACCTGCAATGCCTCCTTGACGGTCTCGGGCTCCTCTTGTGGAAAGAACGCTCGAGCGAGCCCAGTCCAGATGCCCTCTGTAGCATCGTACCTCTTTGCTGTCCTCCTTGCGCGTTCACTTCTTCGGGGCTGCTGCTGTTGACGCTGCTGCTACCGTTGCTGTTGCTGCTACTGCCCCCTCGCGGTGCCACTTGCACCGCTGGCCTGCTCCCCCTCTCTCGGGGACCGTGGAGATGCCCCACCTCTTTGTTCAGCTCCACTGCTGCCGGCGCTTCGGACTCATTGTCCGACTCTGCTGAATGCAAATCAGCCGCTCCCACATCGCCCGGATGGTTCTCACCGGCTGGAGCTGATGGGACGTCACCCTCTTTTGCGTCCTCCGGCGTCTCCCCCTCAAGGAGTGGCAGCCAATCCCCACGCTTGGAGAGACCCGCGTCCTTGTCCGTCCAATGGCTGGCCTCGTCAAAGGTGACGTCTTGACTCTTCACGATCTGCTGCCTTCGCGGGTCGAAGAGCCGGTACGCCTTGCTCCCGCTCTCGTACCCGACGAAGATGCACTGGCGAGTCCGCGGGTCCAGCTTGTCCCGCCCCTCCCGTGCCTGCACAACAGTATGTGCAACACAACCAAACGTATGGAGGTTTGCCACAGTCGGCTTCCTCCCGCTCCACACTTCTTCTGGCGTCTTCCACATCTTGGACTCCGCGTCTTTTAGCGGCTTCGTCGGCGTCAGGTTCATGATGTACGCCGCTGTCCGTGCCACCTCGCCCTAGTACCGTTGCGCGAGGCCGGCATCACTCAACATGGACTGGACCATGTTGAGGATGGTGCGGTTCGCCCTCTCGGCGACGCCGTTCTGCTGTAGAGAGTGTGGCATAGTTTTCTGCCACGCGATCCCCTTGCTCTTCATCCATGCCGAGCAGTCCTCGTACTCGCCGCCATTGTCGCTCCGGAACGCCTTCACCTTCAACTCCATTTGCCGCTCCACTGCCGCCACAAATTCTTGCATACAAGTCAGGACATCACTCTTTCTCTTGATGATGTAGCGGTAGAGCTTGCGGCTGTGGTCGTTGATGAAGGTGACAAAGTAGCGAGCGCCCCCGATGGAGCTCTCGAATGGTCCGCACACGTCAGTGTGCACCACCTCCAACTTCGTCGACGCTCGCGTCCCTTTGCCATTAAACGGCTGCCGTGTCGCCTTGCCGACCACGCACGGCTCGCACACGGCGTCCTTGGCTGCGTCGAGGCTCTTGACCTCAAGACCCCGCACCACTTCCTTCTTTGCCATGTCCCTCACAGTTGAGGGAGCGATGTGGCATAGGCNTTGTCGCTCCGGAACGCCTTCACCTTCAACTCCGTTTGCCGCTCCACTGCCGCCACAAACTCCTGCATACAAGTCAGGACATCACTCTTTCTCTTGATGATGTAGCGGTAGAGCTTGCGGCTGTGGTCGTTGATGAAGGTGACAAAGTAGCGAGCGCCCCCGATGGAGCTCTCGAATGGTCCGCACACGTCAGTGTGCACCACCTCCAACTTCGTCGACGCTCGCGTCCCTTTGCCATTAAACGGCTGCCGTGTCGCCTTGCCGACCACGCACGGCTCGCACACGGCGTCCTTGGCTGCGTCGAGGCTCTTGACCTCAAGACCCCGCACCACTTCCTGCTTTGCCATGTCCCTCACCGTTGAGTGAGCGATGTGGCACAAACGGCGATGCCACAGGTCGAGGTCCCCTTCATCCTTCGTCGTGAGGTGAGCGGCGTTGGTCCTCACCGCATTGGCAAGAACCTTGGTACGGAGAAGGTACAGGTCGTCCTCCCTCTTGCCATGTGCAATCACCTCGCCTTCCCCCTCCTTCCGGATGATAGCCTCCTTCTTGTTGAAGAGCGCCTCGAGCCCCTTGTCGGTAAGGCGGCTCACTGACAGCAGGTTTTGCCCCAAAGTTGGGCATCTGGAGCACGTCGTAGATGGTGCACGGAATGACTTTACCGTTCACCACCGACCCAATGCGAACATTGCCTTCGCCCGCGGCCAACTCTGTTTTTCCGCTGGCCACTGTCATGCGCCGCTCGGTGGCGCCGTAGGTGACAAATGCCGCCCGGTTGCATTGTGTGTGGCGGCTTGATCCGGAGTCGATGACAGTGACTTCCGGATCTGTCAAGTCTGTAGACTCCCTGGCCATCATGGCTTGGATGTCCTTCTTCCCGCCCTTCCTGGACTGGTCCGACTTCTTGTTGGGGCAATCATGTGCGTAGTGGCCCTGTTTGCCACAATTGTAGCACTCCCCCTTGTTGTCACCTCTCTTGGTGCCCTGCTTGGCACCCTTCCCCTTCTTGCCCCCCCTCCACCTTAAGGATGGACGACATAGGCGGAACTTGACGTTGCCCCGCTCTCTCTCCCACCACGCCGCATCCATTCGTTGCGGACGTACTCAGCCACCTTCGGGTACTTCAGCTCATCGGCGGACCAGCCACCTATGACGGTGATCATGGGACTCCAACTGTCCGGCAAGGCCAGGAGGAGGATCATGGCTTGCAGCTGAGGGTTGACCTTCCATCCGGTGGCTACGCTCTCGGCAGTGAGGGACTCAATCTCCTGCAGGATCTCCATGATATCGTCGCCTTCGTTGGCTCGGAGGGTGACGAGCCTCTTCAAGACGAAGAGCTGGTTAGCAAGGTTAGTGGAATGATAGATGGTGTAGAGTTTCTTCCAGGCCTCCGCGGCCTCCGCGCATCCTTGGATGAGGGAGCGCTGCGTCAGAGCAAGCGCATACACCAACAAAACAAGCGCCTTCTTGTTGCGCTTCTTGTATGCTTCCACTTCCTCCGACGTCGCGGTATCCGGAGGGGCAGTTTCTTCACCCTTGACCAGCTCAAGCAGGCCCTTGTCATCAAGGAAGACCTCAAACTCCCACCTCCAAAGGTGGAAGCCAAGTCCGTTGAACTTGGAGACGCCGATGCTATCTTGCTCGGTCGGTGCCATGGCGCGCGACGGTAGCGTGAACGTTGTAGAGCTAGGGTCCTTCTAGGCACGTGGGCCCATAACCCTTTGTTGGCTCTAGTGGGTGTGAAGGCACCCTCAAGGATGCCTAGCTCTCACTGGTTCACGCTACCAAGGTTTGGGGCAGCCAAGGGACACCAATGGTGAAGAGTGTGGAGCACTAGGATCACGGATGTGAGTGGGCAGAACACGTTGCATTCAGTAGATCTGAATCGAAACACGATTTTGTTGCTAAGCATAGTGAGATTAAATAATATCCTTATAGCCTGTGATCTAAGCTTTCCAACGCATCCAAGCACGCCCAAAACGGAGCAGTAGAGCCCCTGCTACGGCCGTCGAAGTAACCCTTGGTGGAGCCGCCCACCTGGTCTTGCACTCTAGGCAACGGGAGGCGCTTCGACGATGACCCGTCGAAGCGCCTNCCTCAAGGATGCCTAGTTCTCACTGGTTCAGGCTACCAAGGTTTGGGGCAGCCAAGGGACACCAATGGTGAAGAGTGTGGAGCACAAGGATCACGGATGTGAGTGGGCAGAACACGTTGCATTCAGTAGATCTGAATCGAAACACGATTTTGTTGCTAAGCATAGTGAGATTAAATAATATCCTTATAGCCTGTGATCTAAGCTTTCCAACGCATCCAAGCACGCCCAAAACGGAGCAGTAGAGCCCCTGCTACGGCCGTCGAAGTAACCCTTGGTGGAGCCGCCCACCTGGTCTTGCACTCTAGGCAACGGGAGGCGCTTCGAAGATCACCCGTTGAAGCGCCTTTCCTCACCCAGAAGTCAAGGAGAAGTTCATCCTGGTCAAGGAGGTCCTTATGGTCACCTCATTCATGCCCCGGGTGCATTTGGAGGTTGTTGGGGACGAACTCGGATCACTGGTGGTGGATTATCCCGCCACCCATGGCGGGTACCAGATTCCACCCCCCAAACACCCGTTTTTCGGGCTAGGCTAACTTCCTGAATACTCACTCAAATCGAGCGATTCAAAGCTCGATCCTGCATGGAAAAATCCAAGCAATCCAAATATAAAGTCAGACCAGCTGTTTAACCACTCCTCAGTGGTCGAACCAGGAAGAACACTCAACGGCACTCATGGCAAGGGGCACACCATGCCAACAGCACTCAGGGGCACTCAGGCGCACTCAGGCGTACTCAGGAGACTCAGGTGCACTCGGGCACATCCAGGCACACTCAGGCGCGCTCAAGCGCACTAAGACGCACTCAGGCGCCCTCAGGCGCTCTCAGGCTTACTCACGCGCACTCAGGCGCACTCAGGCGCACTCAGGCGCACTCAGGCGCACACAGGCAGACTCAGGCGCAGTCAGGCACAAACAGGCGCAGTTAGGCGCACTCAGGCGCACTCAGGCGCACTCAGGTGCACTCAGGCGCACTCAGGCATACTCAGGTGTACTCAATCGCACTCAAGCGCAGTCTGGCGCACTAAGGCGCAGTCAGGCGCAGTCACGCGCCGTCAGGCGCAGTCAGGCGCAATCAGGCGTAGTCAGGGGCAACTCAGGTACACTCAGGCGCACTCAGGCACAGTCAGGCGCAGTCACGCGCAGTCAGGTGTACTCAGGAACACTCAGGCGCAGTCAAGCGCACTCAGGCGTACTCAGGCACAGTCAGGAGCAGTCAGGCGCATTCAGGCGCAGTCAGGCGCAGTCAGGCATAGTCAGGCACAATCAGGCGCAGTCAGGCGCAGAAAGGCGGATTCAGGCGCAGTCAGGCGCAGTCAGGTGCAGTCAGGCGCGGTCAGGCGCAGTCAGGCGCATTCAGGCATATTCAGGCGCACTCAGGCGCACTCAGGTCCACTCAAGCGCACTCAGGCGCACTCAAGAAAACTCAGGCGCACTCAGGCGAACTCAGGCGTACTCATGCGCACTCAGGCATACTCAGGCGCAGTCAGGTGCAGTCAAGCACAGCCAGGCGCAATCAGGTGCAGTCAGGCGCAGTCATGCGCAGTCAGGCGCAGTCAGGCGCACTCAAGGGCACTCAGGCTCACACAGGCGGACTCAGGCACACTCAGGCACAGTTAGGCGCTCTCAGGCGCACTCAGGCGCACTCAGGCACCCTCAGGCGCACCCAGGCGCACTCAGGCGCACTCACGCACACTCAGGCAGCTTGAGGCGCACTGAGACGCACTCAGGCGCACTCAGGCGCACTCAGGCGCACTCAGGCGCGCTCAGGCACAGTCAAGCACAGTCAGGCGGAGTCAGGCGCACTCAGGCCCACTTAGGCGCACTGAGGGCGCTCTCAAGCGCAGTCAGGCGCAGTCAGGCGCAGTCAGGTCCAGTCAGGCACAGTCGTGCGCAAACAGGCGCAGTCAGGCGCAGTCAGGCGCAATCAAGCGCAGTTAGGTGCAGTCATGCACAGTCAGGCGCAGTCAGGCGGAGTAAGGCGCAGTCAAGCGCAATGAGGCACAGTCAGGCACAAACTTGCGCAGTCAGGCACAGTCAGGCGCAGTCACGCGTTGTCAGGCATAGTCAGGCGCAGTCAGGCGCAGTCAGCCACAGTCAGGGGCAGTCAAGCGCAGTCAGGCGCATTCAGGCGCATTCAGGCGTAGTCAGGCACACTCAAGCGTAGTCAGGTATACTCAGGCGTAGTCAGGTGCAGTCAGGCACAGTCAGGCGCAGTCAGGCGCAGTCAGGCGCAATCAGGCGCAGTCAGCACAATCAGGCGCAGGTAGGCGCAGTCACGCACAGTCAGGCGCAGTCAGGCAAAGTCAGGGGCAGTCTGGCGCACTCAGGCACAGTCAGGCGCAGTCAGGCATAGTCAGGCACAGTCAGGCGCATTCAGGCGCAGTCAGGCGCAGTCAGGCGCAGTCAGGCGCAGTCAGGCGTAGTCAGGCACAGTCAGGCCCCCTCAGGGGCACTCAGGTGCACTCATGCGCACTCAGAAACACTCAGGCGCATTCAGGTGCACTCAGGCGCATTCAGGCGTACTCAGGGGAACATAGGTACAGTCAGGCTCACTCAGGCGCACTCAGGCACACTCAGGCGCACTCGAGCACACTCAGGCGCAGTTAGGCACAGTCAGGCGCAGTCAGGTGCAGTCTGGCGCAATCAGGCGCTGTCAGGAGCACTCAGGCACACTCAGGCGCACTCAGACGCACTCAGGCGCACTCAGACGCATTGAAGCGCACTCAGGCGCACTCAGGCGCACTCAGGCGCAGTCAGGCACAGTCAGGCGTAGTCAAGCATAGTGAGGCATTTTCAGGTGCAGTCAGGTGCAGTCAAGCGCAGTCAAGCGCAGTCAGGCGCAGTCAGGCACAGTCAGGCGTAGTCAAGCATAGTGAGGCATTTTCAGGTGCAGTCAGGTGCAGTCAAGCGCAGTCAAGCGCAGTCAGGCGCAACTCAGGCGCATTTAGGCACACTTAGGCGCACTCCGGCACACTCATGCGCACTTAGGCGCACTTAGGCGCACTCAGGCACACTCAGGCAAACTCAGGTGCACTCATGCGAACTCAGGTGTACTCAGGCGCACTCAGGCATACTCAGGCGCAGTCAGGCGCAGTCAGGCGCAGAGAGGCGCAGTCAGGCGCAGTCATGCGCAGTCGGGCGCACTCAGGCACACTCAAGGGCACTCAGGCACACTCAGGCGGACTCAGGCGCACTCAGGCACACTCAAGCGCTCTTAGGCGCACTCAGGTGCACTCATGCGCCCTCAGGCGCACCTAGGCGCACTCAGGTGCACTCAGGCGCACTCAGGCCACCTGAGGCGCACTCAGGCGCACTCAGGCGCACTCAAGCGCGCTCAGGCAGAGTCAGGCACAGTCAGGCGGACTCTGGCGCACTAAGGCGCTCTCAGGCGCAGTCAGGCGCAGTAAGGCAGAGTCAAGTGCAGTCAGGCACAGTGAGGCACAGTCAGGCGTAGTCAGGCCAGTCATGCACAGTAAGGTGCAGTCATGCGTCATCGAGCACAGTCAGGCACAGTAAGGCGCAGTCAGGCGCAGTCAGGCGCAGTCAGGGGCACTCAGGCGCAGTCAGGCGCAGTCAGGTGCAGTCAAACGCAGTCAGGCGCAGTCAGGCGCAGTCAGGCGCACTCGTGCGCACTCGGGCGTACTCAGGCACACTCAAGCGCACTCGGGCGCACTCAGGGGCACGCTGGAGCACGCAGGAGCACTCAAGCGCACGCAGGCGCAATCAGACAGACTAAGGCGCAATCAGGCACAGTCTAGGGCAGTCAGGCGCACTCAGGTGCAGTCATGCGCAGTCAGGCGCAATCAGGCTCAGTCAGGCGTACTCAGGCGCACTAAGGGACACTTAGGCGCAGTGAGGTGCACTCAGGCTCAGACAAGCGCAGTCAGGCGCAGTCAGGCACAGTTAGGCGCAGTCAGGCGCAGTCAGGCACAGTTGGGCGCAGACAGGCGCATTCAGGCAGAGTCAGGCGCAGTCAGGAACAGTCAAGCACAGTCAGGCACAGATAGGCCCAGTCAGGCGTAGTAAGGCGCATTCAGGTGCACTAAGGCGCAGTCAAGCCTACTCAGGTAGACTCAAGTGCATTCAGGCACACGTAGGCACACTCAGGAGCACTCACGCGCAGTCAAGCGCACTCAGGAGCTCTCAGGCGCAGTCAGGCGCAGTCAGGCGTAGTCAGGCGTAGTCACGCGCAGTCAGGCGCAATCAGGCACTGTCAGGCGCAGTCAGGCGCAGTCAGGCACAGTTAGCCGCAATCAGGGGCACTCAGGGGCACTGAGGCGCACTCATGCGTACTCAAACACACTCAGGCGCACTCGGTCGCATTCAGGCAAACTTAGGCACACTATAGAGCACTAAGGCGCACTTAGGCGCACTCAAGCACTCTCAGGCGCACTCAGGCGCTCTTACGCGCACTCAGGCGCAGTCAGGTGCAGCGAAGCACAAACAGGCGGTGTGAAGCGCAGTCAGGTACAGTAAGGTGCGCTCAGGGGCACTCTGGCGCACTCAGGCACACTCAGGCACACTCACGCAAACTTAGGCGCACTCAGGCGCACTCAGGCACACTCAGCAAAGTCAGGCTTAGTCAGGCACAGTCAGGCGCACTCAGGCCCACTCAGGCGCACTCAAGCGCACTCAGGCACACTCAGGAGAACTCACACGCACTCAGTCGCAGTCAGGCGCAGTCAGGTGCAGTCAAGCGTAGTCAGGCGTAGTCAGGCGCAGTCAGGGGCAACTCAAGCATACTCAGGCGTACTCAGGCGCGCTCAGGCATAGTCAGGCACAGTCAGGCGCACTCAGGAGCACTCACGCGTAGTCAGGCGCAATCAGGCGCAATCAGGCGCAGTCAGGCCCAGTCAGGCGCAGTCAGGCGTACTCAGGCATAGTCAGGCGCAATAAGTCACAGTCAGGCGCTGACAGGCGCAGTCAGTTGCAATCATGCGCAGTCAGGTGCAGTCAGGCGCGGTCACGCGCAGTAAGGCGCATTCATGCGCATTCAGGCGCACTCAGGCGTACTCAGGCGCACTCAGATGTACTCAAGCGCACTCAGGCGCAATCAGGCGCACTCAGGCGCACTCAGGCAAACTCAGGCGTACTCAGGCGCACTCAAGCATACTCAGACGCAGTCAGGCGCAGTCAGGCGCAGCCAGGCAGAGGCAGGCGCAGTCAGGAGTAGTCATGCGTAGTCATGCGCACTCAGGCACACTCAAGGGCACTCAGGCACATTCAGGCGGACTCAGGCGTACTAAGGCGCACTCAGGCGCACTCAAGTGCACTCAGGCGCACTCAACTGCACTCAGGCGCACTCATGCGCACTCAGGCGGCGTGAGGCGCACTCAGGCGTACTCAGGCGCACTCATGCGCGCTCAGGCGCACTCAGGCGCAGTCAGGCGCAGTCAGGCGCAGTCAGGCGCAGTCAGGCACAGTCATGCGCGGTCAGGCGCAGTAAGGCGCAGTCAGGCGCAGTCAAGCGCAATCAGGCGTATTCAGGCGCAGTCAGGCGCAGTGAGACGCAGTCAGGCGCAGTCAGGCATAGTCAGGCGCAGTCAGGCACAGTCAGGCGCAGTCAGGCACAGTCAGGCACAGTCAGGCACAGTCAGCCGCAGTCAGCCGCAGTCAAGCACAGTCAGGCGCATTCAGGCATAGTGAGACGCACACAGGCGTCTTCATGCTCAGTCAAGCGCAGTAAGGGCCCCTTAGGGGCACTCAAGCGCACTCAGGCGCACTCAGGCACACTCAGGCGCACTCGGGCGCATTCAGGCACAGTCAGGCACAGTCAGGCGCAGTCAGGTGCACTCAGGCGCACTCAGTCGCACTCAGGCAAACTCAGGCGCACTCAGACGCACTGAGGCGTACTCAGGCGTAGTCAGGCGCAGTCAGGTGCAGTCAGGCGTAGTCAGGCGTAGTGAGGCGCAGTCAGGGGAAACTTAGGCATACTCAGGCGCACTCTGGCGCACTCAGGTGCACTCAGGAGCACTCACGTGCAGTCAGGCGCAATCAGGCGCAATCAGGCGCAGTCAGGCCCTGTCAGGCGCAGTCAGGCGTAGTCAGGTGCAGTCAGGCGCAATCAGGCGCAGTCAGGCGCTGACAGGTGCAGTCAGGCGCAGTCAGGCGCAGTCAGGCGCAGTCAGGTGCAGTCAGGCGCGGTCACGCGCAGTAAGGCGCATTCATGCGCATTCAGGCGCACTCAGGCGTACTCAGGTGCACTCAGATGCACTGAAGCGCACTCAGGCGCAATCAGGCGCACTCAAGCGCACTCAGGCAAACTCAGGCGTACTCAGGCGCACTCAAGCATACTCAGGCGCAGTCACGCGCAGTCAGGCGCAGCGAGGCAGAGGCAGGCGCAATCAGGCGCAGTCAGGCGCAGTCATGCAAAGTCAGGCGCACTGAGGCGCACTCAAGGGCACTCAGGCACAGTCAGGCGGACTCAGGCATACTTAGGCGCACTCAGGCGCAGTCAGGCGCACTCATGCGCACTCAGGCGGCCTGAGGCGCACTCAGGCGCACTCAGGCGCACTCATCCATGCTCAGGCGCAGTCAGGCGCAGTCAGACATAGTTAGGCGGACTCAGGCGCACTCAGTCGCACTAAGGCGCTCTCAGGCATAGTCACGCACAGTAAGGCACAATCAGGCGCAGTCAGGCACAGTCATGCGCGGTCAGGCGCAGTAAGGCGCAGTCAGGCGCAGTCAGGCGCAATCAGGCGCAGTCAGGCGCAGTCAGGCGCAGTGAGATGTAGTCAGGCGCAGTCAAGCATAGTTAGGCGCAGTCAGGCACAGTCAGGCGCAGTCAGGCACAGTCAGGCGCAGTCAGCCGCAGTCAGGCATAGTCAGGCGCAATCAGGCATAGTGAGACGCATGCAGGCGTCTTCAGGTGGAGTCAGGCGCAGTAAGGGCCCCTCAGGGGCACTCAAGCGCACTCAAGCGCACTCACGCACACTCAGGCGCACTCAGTCGCACTCAGGCGCACTCAGGCACAGTCAAGCGCACTAAGGCGGAGCCAGGAGCAGTCAGGGGCACTTACGCGCAGTCAGGCGTAGTCATGCGAACTCAGGCGCAGTCAGGCGCAGTCAGGCGTACTCAAGCGCACTAAGGCGCACTCAGGCGCACTCAGGCGTAGTGTGGCGCAGTCTGGCGCAGTCAAGCGCAGTCAGGCGCAGTCAGGCAAAGTCAGGTGCAGTCATGTGCATTCAGGCGCAGTCAGGCGCAGTCAGGCGCAGTCAGGCACAGTCAAGCGCAGTCAGGCGGAGTTAGGCGCGGTCAGGCGCAGTTAGGCGCAGTTAGGTGTAGTCAGGAGCAGTCTTGCGCTGTCAGGCACAGTCAGGCGCAGTCAGGAGCAGTCAGGTGCAGTCGGGCGCATTCAGGCGCAGTCAAACGTAGTCAGATGCAGTCATGCGCAGTCAGGAGAAGTCAGGGGCACTCAGGGGCACTCAGGCGCACTAAGGCATACTCAGGAGTACTCAAGCGCACTCGGGCGCATTGAGGCGCACTCAGGCATGCTCAAGCGCGGTAAAGCGCACTCAGGCGCACTCAAGAACTCTGAGGCATACTTAGGCACGTTCAGGCGCACTCAGTCGCAGTCAGGTACAGCCAGGCACAATCGGGCGGTCTCAGGCGCAGTCAGGTGCAGTCAGGGGCATTCAGGCACACTCAGGGGCACTCTGGCGCACTCAGGCACACTCAGGTGCACTCAGGCCCACTTTGGCGTACTAAGGCGCACTCAGGCGCAGGCAGGCGCAGTCAGGGACAGTCAGGCACAGTTTGGCTCAGTCAGGAGCACTCAGGGGCACTCAGTCACACTCAGGCAAACTTAGGCGCACTCAGGCGCACGCAGGCGCACTCAGGCGAACTCAGGCGCACTTCGCCGCATTCAGACAAACTCAGGCGCACTCAGGCGCACTCAGGCATACTCATGCGCAGTCAGGCGCAGTCAGGCGTAGCCAGGCACAGTCAGGCGCAGTCAGGCGCAGTGATGCACAGTCAGGCACACTCAGGCGCACTCAAGGGCAGTCAAGCACACTCAGGAGCACTCAAGAGCACTCACGAGCACTCAGGCGCACACAGGCGCACTCAGACGCTCTCAAGCGCCCTCAGGCGCACCCAGGCGCAATCAGGCACACTCAGACACACTCAAGCGGCTTGAGGCACACTCGGGCGCACTCAGGCGCACTCAGGCGCGCTCAGGCGTAGTCAGGCGCAGTCAGGCAGAGTCAGGCGGACTCAGGCGCACTCAAGTGCACTAAGGCGCTCTCAGGCGCAGTCAAGCACAGTCAGGCGTAGTCTGGTGCAGTCAGGCACAGTCAGGCGCAGTTAGGCGCAGTCAAGCGCAGTCAGGCGCAGTCAGGTACAGTCAGGCGCAGTCAGGCGCAGTCAGGCGCAGTCAGTTGCAGTCAGGCACAGTCACGCACAGTGAGGCGTGGTCAGGCACAGTCACGCACAATCAGGTGCAGTCAGGCGCAGTCATGCGCAGTCAGGCACAGTGAGATGCAGTCAGGCGTCTTTAGGCGTAGTCAGGTGCACTCAAGGACTCTCAGGGGCAATCAGGCGCACTGAGGTGCACTCAGGCACACTCATGCGCACTCAGGCGCACTCAAGCGCATTCAGGCGCACTCAGGCGCACATAGGCGCACTCAGGCGCACTCAGTCGCATTCAGGCACACTCAGGTGCAGTCAGGCACGGTCAGGCAGATTCAGGCGTGGTGAGGCACAGTCAGGCGCAGTCAGGTGTAGTCAGGAGCACTCTGGCGCACTCAGGCACACTCAGGCGCAGTCAGGCACACTCAGGCGCACTCAGGTGCACTCCAATGCACTCAGGCGTACTCAGGCGCACTCAGGCGCAGTCACTCGCAGTCAGGCACAGTGAGGCGCATTCAGGCGCAGTCAGGCGCAGTAAGGCGCATTCAGGCACAATCAAGCGGAACTCAGGCGTAGTCAGGGACACTCAGGCGCACTCAGGCGCACTCAGGCGCACTCAGGCCCACTCAGGCGCACTTAGGTACACTCAGGCGCAATAAGGCGCACTCAGACAAACTCACGCGCAATCAGGCACAGTCAGGCGCGGTCAGGCGCAATCAGGCGCACGAAGGCGGAGTCAGGCATAGTCAGGGGCAGTCAAGCGCAGTCAGGCGCAGTCAGGCGCAGTCAGGCGCACTCAGGCGCACTCAGGCGCACTCAGGCGCACTCAGGCACACTCAGGCGCACTCAGGCACACTCAGGCACAGTGAGTCGCAGTCAGGCGCAGTCAGGCGTAGTCAGGCGCAGTGAGGCGTAGTGAGGTGCAGTCAAGCAAATTCAGGCGTAGTCAGGCGTAGTAAGGCGTAGTCAGGCGCAGTCAGGCGTAGTCAAGCGCAGTCAGGCACAGTCAAACGCAGTCAGGTGTAGATAGGCGCAGTCAGGTGGAGTCAGGGGCATTCAGGTGCACTCAGGCGCAGTCAAGCACACTCAGGCGGACTCAGGTGCACTCGGGCACACTCAGGCGCACTCAGGCACACTCAAGCGCACTCAGGAGCACTCACGCGCACACAGGTGCTCTGAGGCGTAGTTAGGCACAGTCAGGCGAAGTCAGGCGTAGTCAGGCGCAGTCAGGCGTAGTCAGGCGCAGTCACGCGCAGTCAGGCGCGGTCAGGCACAGTTAGCTGCAGTCACGCGCAGTCAGGAGCAGTCAGGCGCAGTCAGGCGCATTTAGGTGAGGTCAGACGCAGTTAGACGCAGTCAGGTGCAATCGAGCGCAGTCATGCGTAGTCAGGCGCGCTCAGGCGCACTCAAGGGCACTAAGGCACACTCAGGCGGACTCAGGCACACTGAGGCGCACTCAGGCGCACTCATGCGCCCTCAGGCGCACCCAGGCGCAATCAGGCGCACTCCAGCGCACTCAGGCGGCCTGAGGCACAGTCAGGCGCATTCAAGCGCACTCAGGCACGCTCATGCACAATCAGGCGCAGTCACGCGGAGTCACGCGGACTCAGGCGCACTCAGGCGCACTAAGGGGCTCTCAGGCACAGTCAGGCACACTCAGGCGCAGTCAGGTGCAGTCATGCACGCTCAGGTGCAGCCAGGCGCAGTCAGGCGCAGTCAGGCGCTGTCAGACGCAGTCAGGCGCAGTCAGGCAAAGTCATGCGCAGTCAAGTGCAGTCAGGCGCAGTAAGGCGCAGTCACACGCAGTCAGGCACAGTCGGGCGCAGTCAGGTACAGTCAAGCATAGTCAGGCGCAGTCAGGCGCAGGCAGGCGCAGCCAGGCACAGTCAGGCGCAGTCAGGCGCAGTCAGGCGCACTCAGGTGCAGTCAGGCACAGTGAGACGCAGTCAGGCGTCTTCAGGCACAGTCAGGCGCAGTCAGGGCCTCTCAGGGGCACTCAGGCGCACTCAGGTGCACTCAGGCACACTCAAGCGCACTCAGGCGCACTCAAGCTCATTTAAGCGCAATCAGGCGCACATAGGCGTACCCAGGCGCACTCAGGCGCACTCAAGCGCACTCAAGCGCACTCAGGCACACTCAGGCGGAGTCAGGCGTAATCAGGCAGAGTCAGGCACAGTCAGGTGCAGTCAGGTCCAATTAGGCGCAGTCAGGAGCACTCAGGAGCACTCAGGCCCACTCAGGTGGACTCAGGCGCACTCAGGCGCACTCCAGCGTACTAATGTACACTCTAGCGCACTCAGGCGCACTCAGGTGCACTCAAGCGCACTCAGGCGCACTCAGGCGCAATTAGGCACAGTGAGGCGCATTCACGCGCAGTCTGGCGTAGTCAGGCGCGGTCAGGCGCAGTCAAGCGGAACTCGGGCGCAGTCAGGCACACTCAGGCGCACTCAGGCGCACTAAGGCGCACTCAGGCGCACTCAGGTGCACCCAAGGGCAATAAGACGCACTCAGGAATACTCATGCGCAATCAAGCGCAGTCAGGCGCAGTCAGGCGCAGTCAGGCGCTCTAAGGCGGCGTCAGGCGCAGTCAGGGGCAGTCAAGCGCAGTCAGGTGCAGTCAGGCGCAGTCAGGCGTAGTCAGGCGCAGTCAGGGCCAGTGAGACAAACTCAGGCGCACTCAGGCGCACTCACACACACTTAGGCGCAGTCAGGCGCAATCAGGCGCAGTCAGGCATAGTCTGGCGCAGCCAATCGCAGTCAGGCACAGTCAGGCGCAGTCAGGCGAAGTTAGGCGTAGTCAGGCGCAGTCAAGCACAGTCAGGTGCTGTCAGGCACAGTCAGGCACAGTCAAACGCAGTCAGGCGCAGATAGGCGCAGTCAGGTGCAGTCAGACGCATTCAGGTGCACTCAGGCGAAGTCAAGCGCACTCAGGCGGACTCAGGTGCACTCGGGCGCACTCAAGCGCACACAGGCAGACTCAGGCGGACTCAGGAGCACTCAGGCGCACACAGGTGCTCTGAGGCGTAGTCAGGCGCACTCAGGCGTAGTCAGGCGCAGTAACGTGCAGTGAGGCGCGGTCAGGCATAGTCAATTGCAGTCAGGCGTAGTCAGGCGCATGCAGGCGCCTTCAGACGCAGTCAGGCGAACTCAGGCGCAGTCAGGCGCAGCCAGGCGCAGTTAGGCCCAGTCAGGCGCAGTCAGGCGCAGTCATGCAAAGTCAAGCGCACCTAAGGGCAGTCAGTCGCACTCAGGCGCACATAGGCGCACTCAGGCGCACTCAGGCGCACTCAAACGCACTCAGGCGCACTCAGGCACACTCAGGCACAATCAGGCGCAGTCATGCAGAGTCAGGCGCAGTCAGGCGCAGTCAAGCGCAATCAGGCGCAGTCAGGAGCACCCAGGCGCACTAAGGCGCACTCCATTGCACTCAGCCGCACTATAGCGCACTCAGGCGCACTCAAGCGCACTCAAGCATACTCAAACACATGCACGCGCACTCAGGCGTACTCAGGCGCAATAAGATGCACTAAGGCGCACTCATGCACAGTCAGGCGCAGACAGGCGCAGTCAAGTGCACTAAGGCAGAGTCAGGCACAGTCAGGGGCAGTCAAGCGCAGTCAGGCGCAATCAGGTGCATTCACGCGCAGTCAGGCGCAAAGAGGCGCACTCAGGCGCACTCAGGCACACTCAGGCAAACACAGGCGCACTCATGCGCAGTCAGGCGCAGTCAAGCGTAGTCAGGTGCAGTCAGGCGCAGTCAGGCGCAGTCATGCGCAATCAGGCGCAGTCAGGCGCAGTAAGGCGCAGTCAGGCGCAGTCAGGCGCAGTCAGGCGCAGTCAAACGCAGTCAGGCGCAGATAGGCACAGTTGGGTGCAGTCACGCGCATTCAGGTGCACTCAGGTGCACTCAAGCGCACTCAGGCAAACTCAGGTGCACTCGGGCGCACTCAGCCACACTCAGGCACACTCAGGTGCACTCAGGAGCACTCAGGCGCACACGGGTGCTCTGAGGCGCAGTCAGCCGCAGTCAGGCGCAGTTTGGCGCAGTCAGGCGTAGTCAGGCGCAGTTAGGCTCAGTCAGGCACAGTCAGGCGCAATCATGCGCAGTCCGGCGTACTCAGGCGCAATCATGCGCAGTCCGGCGCACTCAGGCGGACTCAGGCGCACTCAGGCGCACTCAGGCGCACTTAGGCGTACACAGGTGCCCTCAGGCACACCCTGGCGTACTCAAGCGCACTGAGGCGCACTCAGGCGGCCTGAGGCGCACACAGGCGCACTCAGGCGCACTTAAGGGTGCACACAGAATCCATGGATCCGCGGATCTGACTAGAGGATCCCGGATCTCGGATCGATCCGTGGATCCGGATCTATCCTAGGATCCGATCCGTGGATCCGCCGATCTCGAACCCTCCCCCGGGGGGGTGGGGGGGGGGAAGAGAAAACCCACGAGATCCATATCAACCACAACGACAATCGGATAGTCACTCCACGGCATGCGTACACTTGGAGATGAGATAGGTCCACCTCACACCAGTTGGCATCGTACCACTGGCCTGTCCAATGTCTATGATGATATGTCATCCACGACCTCACCGACGTGGATGAGCATCACCACTTGGCCGATTATACGTACCTCATGCACATCATGTGCGGTGGGCACTCCACCACCTTTGAATTCATGCCGCGGATAACTGGCGTCACGGTCTCAACCATATTCAATACCGCAAACCCGCGGCAGGTTTGGGGTATTCAATATGGTTTAATGTCTGCATTATGTTGCTGGTTGCTCGCTAAACAGCGAGTTCATTCGTTAACTTGCTCGACACTCAATCGGAGGATATTCTAGTACATCCACAGTCCACCGACGTGTCAACCTCGGAAGATACTTCCACCCTATGTGGTTCTTTTTTAATCCGTGCCGCGCGTAACCCGCGTCACGGATTCAACCATACTCAATACCGCAAAACCGCTGGTTTGGAGTATGCCATATGGTCTAATTTCTGCATTTTGTAACCGTTTGTTGCCTGAACAGATGGTTCATTCGTTAACTTGCTTGACATTTTCTTGGCCGTTGATAAATTTTTAAGTGCTATCTCTGTTTTTGGAGGTGTCCCGATGCAAGCGGCGCAACCACACAGCAAGCGACGCTTGCTGTGGAGTGGTGTCGATTGCCAAGAGACACCACTCTACACGCTACGCTCTGCTAAGCATCATTACGCGTGCCTTAGGTGCTCACGTGCCTTAGGCGCTCGTGAGTCCTAGTGTCGGGCACATTCTGTGCCCGGCGCACTGGACGCCATGGCTGCCGAGGCCTGTTCAGCCGTGCCTGCCGACCACCGTGCTGCAGATGACGATGATGACGATGAGGGTGACAGCGATGAGGAGCAGGAAGTCGATGCCGGCAAAAAGCGCAAGCGCGGTTCTAGTGAGCCCTCGGTCATCTGGACCGAGTTCACTAAGCTCGCCGACTCTCCTCCGGATGACCCGCAAGCCAAGTGCAACTCCTGCCCAAAAACATTCTCATGCAAGCAAGGGTGCACCTCGAACATGTAGAAGCATCTCCGCATCGAGCACAACAAGATCTGGAAATGCGTGAAGGAGTTGCAGGCGCAGCAGGACCTGAAGAAAGCAACCCTGGCAGCAGTGAACGTGAGCGAGAACGTACTGGAGGTGAGTCCCGAGAACACAGTCATCGCACGCGGAGTTGCGGCGGTCGGCACTACGTTTGACAAGAAGTACTTCCAGACATGTATCTGGAAGCACTTCATTGACAAGAATGTGAGCTTCCTCACCATGGAGTCGACGTGGCTGCAGCAGGCTTTCTGGCACGCCAATCCAGCTGCAACGTTGCCGGGCCGGATGACGATTTCGCGGCAGATCGTGATCGCAGCTGCGGCGTTCCGTGCCCGCATCAAGAAGATGTTCATGGAGGTAACTTCTGCAATCAGTTTTACCACTGACGGGTGGAAAGGGGAGAACAAGATGAAGTACTTGGGGGTAACGGCACATTGGATGGAAAACTGGTCTATCAAGACCATTGCCCTGTCCTTTCCTGCTGTGCCGGACAGTCCCACCACAGTGAACCTGTTTGAGGTGTTCTCAGCTGCTCTCAAGGCTTGGGGTCTATGGGACAGAGTGTTCTGCTTGACTGTTGACAACGAAAGCACAAACGACAGCATGATTGACAATCATATGATTCCGTCTGACTGTTCCATGGAGAAGTCTGGGCACATCCGGTGCCTTGGTCACATCATGAACTTGGCCGTGCATGATCTTCTGAAAATCACAGCTGTGAACGTCATCATTGGCAAAGCACGTGCCATCGCTGTTTTTGCGACACGCTCCACTCCGCGTGAGTACAGCCTCATGAATGCGGCAACCGCTGCTGGCATCTCATTCCAGACGCTGCACTTGGACACTGAGACCCGCTGGAACAACACTCTGGACATGATGGCCAGAGTGCTGCACCTGAAGAGCGTGCTCCCCACCTGGCTGGACGGTTATGGCATGGATGGAGAGATGCTGAAGCCGACCAGTGAGGAGTGGAACCTCATTGCCCTCCTGACACTCATCCTGAGGCCATTCAAGGCCTACACCGATGACATCTCTGGCAGCAAGTACCCGACTCTGAATCTCGTCATCCCCTTTTTTGAAAGCATGCTGGATAAGCTGAATGGGTGGCAGGTGAAAGGTCTGGCTGCAAAGGAGAAGTCAAAGCGACAGGGTGCTGCAGGGCGGCTGAACGCCAAGGAACAGCTCCTGTTGGACATTCACCAGGGCCTGGTCGACGCTGAAAGCAAGCTCAAAAAGTACGCCCGCCTGCTGTCTGAGCGCCACGCGCTCGCCACCGCTCAGGACCCGCGCATTTGCTTGCGCTACCACGAACGGGTCCACCGTCTCATGGGCATCAGCACTGCAGCAGAGCTGCAACTCAAGGTGGTACACTTACTCCTCTGCTGCTGCTCCCACCAATTTGGCGCACTCAGGCGCACTAAGGCGCACTAAGGATTGTCGTCACCTCCTCCTTCTCCCTCGGACTCAGGCGCACTCAGGCGCACTAAGGCACTCTCAGGCGCACTCAGGCGCAGTCAGGTGCAATCAGGCGCGGTTAGGCACAGTCAGGCGCAGTCTGGTGTCGTAAGGCACAGTCAGGCGCAGTCAGGCGCAGTCAGGCACAGTTAGGCGCAGTCAGACCCAATCAGGCGTAGTCAGGCATAGTCAGGCGCAGTCAGCTGCAGTTAGGCACAGTCAGGCACAGTCAAGCGCAGTCAGGCGCAGTCAGGCGCAGTCAGGCGCAGTCAGGCCCAGTTAGGCGCAGTCAGGCACAGTGAGACGCAGTCAGGCATCTTCAGGCGCATTCAGGCGCACTCAGGCGCGGTCAGGCACAGTGACCCGCATTCAGGCGCAGTCAGGCGCAGTGAGGCGCGGTCAAGCGCAGTCAAGCAGAACTCAGGCGCAGTCAGGCGTAGTCAGGCGCACTCAGGCGCACGCAGGCGCACTCATGCGCACTTAGGCGCACTGAGGCGCACTCAGGTGCACTCAGGCACACTCAGGCACAATCAGACGTAGTCAGGCGCAGTTAGACGCAGTCAGACGCAGTCAGACGCAGTGAGGCGCAATCAGGTAAAGTCAGGAGTACTCAGGCGCACTCAGGCACACTCAAGCGCACTCAGGCGCACTCCAGCGCACTTAGGCACATTCAAGCGGAGTCAAGCGCAGTCAGGCGCAGTCAGACGCATTCAGGCACAGTCAGGTGCAACTCAGGCGCACTCAGGCGCACTCAAGCGCACTCAGGCACACTTAGGCGCACTCAGGCGCACTCAGGCGCACTCAAGCACACGCAAGCGCACTCATGTGCAGCCAGGCGCAATCAGGCGCACTCAGGCGCAGTCAGGTACGGTCAGGCACAGTCAAGTGCAGTCAGGCGCAGTCAGGCGCAGTCAGGCGCACTAAGGCGGAGTCAGGCGCAGTCAGGGCATAGTCAGGCGTAGTCAGGCGTAGTGAGGCGCAGTTAGGCACACTCAGGCACACTCAGGCGCACTCAGGCGCACTCGGGCGCACTCAGGCGCTCTCAGGCACACGTAGGCGCACTCAGGCACACTCAGGCGCAATCAGGTGCACTCACGAGCAGCCAAGCGCAGACAAGCGCACTCAGGCGCAGTCAGGTGCAGTCAGGCGCACTCAGGCACAGTCAGGCACAGTCAGGCACTGTCAGGCGCAGTCAAGCGAAGTCAGGCGTAGAGCGGCATAGTCAGGCGCAGTCAGGCGTAGTCAAGCGCAGTCAGGCGCAGTCAGGCACAGTCAAGCGCACTCAGGCACAGATAGGCGCAGTTGAGCGCAGTTAGGCGCATTCATGTGCACTCAGGCGCAGTCAAGCACACTCAGGCGGACTCAGGCCCACTCAAGCGCACTCAGGCACACTCAGGGTCACTCTGGCGCACTCAGAAGCACTCAAGTGCACACAGGTGCTCACAGGCGCGGTCAGGCACAGTTAGGCGTAGTCACACGCAGTCACGCGCAGTCACGCGCAGTCACGCGCATTCCGGCGCAATCAGACGCAGTCAGGCGCAGTCTGGCGCAGTCAAGCGCAGTCATGGGCACTCATTGGCACTCAGGCATACTTAGGCATACTCAGGAGCACTCAGGCGTACTCGGACGCATTCAGGCGCACTCAGGCGCACTCAGGCGCACTCAGTCGTACTCAGTCACACTCAGGCGCACTCAGGCGCACTAAGGTGCTCTCAGGCGCAGTCAGACGCAGTCTGGCCAATTCAGGCGCAGTCAGACACAGTCAGGCGCAGTCAGGCGCAGTCAAGCGCAGTCAGGCGCAGTCAGGCGCAGTGAGGCGCAGTCAGGCGTAGTGAGGCGCAGTAAGGTGCAGTCAGGTGCAGGCAGGCGCAGTAAGGCGCAGTCTGGCGCAGTCAAGCGTAGTCAGGCGCAATCAGGCGCAGTCAGGGATAGTCAGGCGCAGTCAGGCGTAGTCAGACGCAGTCAAGCACAGTCAGGCGCAATCAGGCACAGTCAGGCGCAGTCAGGCGCAGTCAGGCGAAGTCAGGCACATTGAGACACAGTCAGGCATCTTCAGGCACTGTCACGCGCAGTCAGGACCTCTCAGGAGCACTGAGGCACACTCAGGCGCACTCAAGCGCACTCGGGCGCACTCAGGCGCACTCAGGCACACTCAGGCGCAGTCAGACGCAGTCAAACACATTCATGCGCAGTCAGGCGCAGTCAGGCGCAGTCAGGCGCAATTAGGCGCAGTCAAGAGCACTCAGGCGCACTCAGGCGCACTCCAGCGCACTCAGGCGCGGTTACGCACAGTCAAGCGTAGTCAGGCGCAGTCAGGCGCAATCAGGCAAAGTCAAGAGCAGCTCAGGCGCAGTCAGGCACACTCAAGCGCACTCAAGTGTACTCAGGCGCACTCAGGCGCACTCAGGAGCACGCAGGCATACTCAGGCGCGCTCAGGCGCAATCAGGCGCACTCAGGCGCAGTCAGGCGCAGTCAGGTGCAGTCAGGTGCAGTCAGGCACAGTCAGGCGCAGTCAGGCGCAGTCAGGCGTAGTCAGGCGCACTAAGGCGGAGTCAGGTGCAATCACGGCAGTCAGGCACAGTCAAGCGCAGTCAGGAGCAGTCAAGCGCAGTCAGGCGTAGTCAGGCGTAGTAAGGCGCAGTGAGCCGCAGTCAGGTGAAGTCAGGAGCAGTAAGGCGTAGTCAGGCGCAGTCAGGCGCAGTCAAGCGCAGTCAGGCGCAGTCACGCGCAGTCAGGCGTAGTCAGGCGCACTCAGGCCCAGTCAAGCGCATTCAGGTGCAGTCAGACGCAGTCAGGTGCAGTCATGCGCAGCCAAGCGCAGTCAGGGGCACTCAGGAGTACTCAGGAGCACTCAGGCACACTCAGGAGCACTCAGGCGCACTCAGATGCACTCAGGCAAACACAAGCACCTTCAGGCGCACCCAGGCGCAATTAGGCACACTCAGGCACACTCAGGCACACTCAGGCGGCCTGAGGCGCACTCAGGTGCACTCAGGCGCACTCAGGCACGCTCAGGCGCAGTCAGGCACAGTCAGGCGGAGTCAGGCGGACTCAGGCGCACTGAGGTCCACTAAGGCGCTCTCAGGCGCAGTCAGGCGCAGTCAGGCGTAGTCAGGTGCATTCAGGCACAGTCAGGCGCAGTCAGGTGCAGTCAGGTACAGTCAGGTGCAGTCAGGCGCAATCAGGCACAGTCAGGCTCACTGAGGCATAGTCACGCGTAGTGAGGCGCAGTCAGGTGCTGTCAGGCACAATCAGGCGCAGTCAGGCGTAGTCAGGCGCAGTGAGGCGCAGTCAGGCGCAGTCAGGCACAGTGAGACGCAGTCAGGAGTCTTCAGGCGAAGTCAGGCACAGTCAGGGACTCTCAGGGGCACTCAGGCGCAGTCAGGTGCACTCAGGCACACTCAAGCGCACTCATGCGCACTCAAGCGCATTCAGGCGCACTCAGGCGCACATAGGCACACTCGGACGCACTCAGGCGTACTCAAGCGCACTCAGCCGCACTCACGCACACTCAGACGCAGTCAGGCGCAGTCAAGCACAATCATGCGCACTCAAGAGCACTCTGGCGCACTCAGGCGCACTCAGGCGCACTCAGGCGTACTACAGTGCACTCAGCCGTACTCAGGCGCACTCAGGCGCAGTCAAGCGCAGTCAGGTACAGTGAGGCGCATTCAAGCGCAGTCAGACGCAGTTAGGCGCAGTCAGGCGTAGCAAAGCAGAACTCACGCGCAGTCAGGCGCACTTAGGCGCACTCAGGCGTACGCAGGCGCATCCAGGCGCACTCAGGCGCAATAAGGCGCACTCAGGCGCATGAAGGCGGACGAAAGCGGAGTCAGGCGCAGTCAAGGGCAGTCAAGCGCAGTCAGGCGCAGTCAGGCATAGTCAGGTGTACTCAGGCGTACTCAGGCGCACTCAGGCATACTCAGGCACACTCAGGCGCAGTCAGGCGCAGTCAGGCGCAGTCAGGCGTAGTCAGGCGCAGTCAGGCGCAGTCAGGCGCAGTCAGGCAAAGTCAGGCGTAGCCAGGCGTAGTCAAGCGTAGTCAGGCGCAGTCAGGCGCAGTCAGACGCAGTCAAGCGTAGTCAAACGCAGTCAGGCGTAGATACGCGTGGTCAGGTGCAGTCAGGAGCATTTAGGTGTACTCAGGTGCAGTCAAGCGCACTCAGGCGGACTCAGGCGCACTCGGGCGCACTCAGGCGCACTCAGGCACACTCAAGCGCACTCAGGAGCACTCAGGCGCACACAGGTGCTCTGAGGCGTAGTCAGGCGTAGTCAGGCGCAGTCACGCGCAGTTAGGCACGGTCAGGCACAGTCAGTTGCAGTCAGGTGGACTCTGGCGCACTCAGGCGAAGTCAGGCGCATTCAGGCGCAGTCAGATACAGTCAGGCGCAGTTAGGCGCAGTCAGGCGCAGTTAGGCCCAGTCAGGCGCAGTCAGGCACAGTCATGCGCAGTCAGGCGCGCTTAAGGGCACTAAGGTAAACTCAGGCCCACTCAGGCGCACTCAAGCGCAATCAGGCGCACTCGGGCCCACTCAGGCGGCAAGAGGCGCAGTCAGGCGCATTCAGGCGCACTCAGGCGCGCTCAGGCACAGTCAGGCGCGGTCAAGCGCAGTCAGGCGCTACCAGGCGTAGTCAGGCGCAATCAGGCGCAGTCATGCCCAGTCAAGCGCAATCAGGTGTAGTAAGGCGTCGTTACGCGCAGTCAGGCGTAGTCAGGCGTAGTCAGGCACAGTTAGGCGCAGTCAGGCATAGTCAGGTGCATCCAGGCGCAGTCAGATGCAGTCAGGCGCAGTCAGGTGCAGTCAGGCACAGTGAGACGCAGTCAGGCGTCTTGAGGCGCAGTCAAGCGCAGTCAGGGCCCCTCAGGGGCTCTCACGCGCACTCAGGTGTACTCAGGCACACTCGGGCGCACTCTGGCGCACTCAAGCGCATTCAGGCGCACTCAGGCGCACATAGGCGCACTCAGGCGCACTCAAGCACACTCAGGCGCAGTCAGGCATAGTCAGGCAGAGTCAGGCACAGTCAGGCGCAATGAGGAGCAATCAGGCGCAGTCAGGAGCACTCAGGCGCACTCATGCCCACTCAGGCACACTCAGGCGCACTCAGGCGCACTCCAGTGCACTCAGGCGCACTCTAGCGCACTCCGGCGCACTCAGGCGCACTCAGGCGCACTGAGGCGCACTCAGGCGCAGTCAGGCACAGTAAGGCGCATTCACGCGCAGTCAGGCGCGGTCAGGCGCAGTAAAGCGGAACTCAGGTGCAGTCAGGCACACTTAGGCGCACTCAGGCGCACTCAAGCGCATTCAGGCGCACTCAGGCGTACGCAGGCGTACTCAGGCACACTCAAGCGCAATAAGACGCACTCAGGCGCACTCAGGCGCAGTCAGGCGTAGTCAGGCGCAGTCAGGCGCAGTCAGGCGCACTCAGGCGTACGCAGGCGTACTCAGGCACACTCAAGCGCAATAAGACGCACTCAGGCGCACTCAGGCGCAGTCAGGCGTAGTCAGGCGCAGTCAGGCGCAGTCAGGCGCACTAAGGCGGAGTCAGGCGCAGTCAGGGGTAGTCAAGCGCAGTTAGGCGCAGTCAGGCACAGTCAGGTGCAATCAGGCACAGTTAGGCGCACTCAGGCGCACTCAGGCGCACTCAGGCGCAGTCAGGGGTAGTCAAGCGCAGTTAGGCGCAGTCAGGCACAGTCAGGTGCAATCAGGCACAGTTAGGCGCACTCAGGCGCACTCAGGCGCACTCAGGCACACTCGGGCACACTGAGGCGCAGTCAGGCGTAGTGAGGCGTAGTCAGGCGCAGTCATGCGCAGTCAGGCACAGTCAAGCAAAGTCAGGTGAAGTCAGGCGTAGTCTGGCGCAGTCAAGCACAGTCAGGCGCAATAAATCGCAGTCAGCCGCAGTCAGGTGCAGTCAGGCGCAGTCAGGCACAGTCAAATGCAATCAGGTGCAGATAGGCGCAGTCAAGTGCAGTCAGGCACATTCCGGTGCACTCAGGCGCAATCAAGTGCACTCAGGCGGACTCAGGTGCTCTCAAGCGCACTCAAGCGCACTCAGGAACACTCAGGCGCACTCAGGAGCACTCATGCGCACACAGGTGCTGTGAGGCGCACTCAGGCGCAGTCATGCATAGTTAGGCGCAGTCACATGCAATCAGGCGCGGTCAGGCACAGTCAGTTGCAGTCAGGCGCAGTCAGGTGCATTCAGGCGGAGTCAGACGCAGTCAGGCGCGGTCAGGTATAGTCAAGTGCAGTTAGGCGCAATTAGGCCAAGTCAGGCGCAGTCCGGCGCAGTCATGCGCAGTCAGGCGCACTCAAGCGCACTCAAGGACACTAAGGCATAGTCAGGCGGACTCAGGCGCACTCAAGCGCACTCAGGCGCACTCAGGCGTACTCAGGCGCCCTCAGGCGCACCCAGGTGCAATCAGTCGCACTCAGGCGCACTCAGGCAGCCTAAGGCGCAGTCAGGCGCATTCAGGCGCACTCAGGCGCGCTCAGGCACAGTCAGGCACAGTCAGGCGGAGTCAGGCGGACTCAGGTGCACTGATGCGCACGAAGGCGCTCTCAGGCGGAGTCACGCGCAATCAGGCACAGTCAGGTGCATTCAGGCATGCTCAGGCGCAGTCAGGCGCAGTCAGGCACAGTCGGGCGCTGTCTGGTGCAGTCAAGCGCAGTCAGGCGCATTCATGCGCAATCAAGCGCAATCAGGCGCAGTAAGGCGCAGTCACGCGCAGTCAGGCATAGTCAGGCGCAGTCAAGCGGAGTCAGGCGTAGTCAGGCGCAGTCAGGCATAGTCAAGCGCAATCAGGCGCAGTCAAACACAGTCTGGTGCAGTCAAGCGCAGTTAGGCGCAGTCAGGCGCAGTCAGGTGCAGTCAGGCACAGTGAGACGTAGTCAGGCATCTTCAGGCGCACTCAGGCGCAGTCAGGGTCCTCGGGGGTACTCAGGAGCACTCAGGTGCACTCAGACACACTCAGGCAAACTCAGGCGCACTCAAGCGCATTCAGGCACACTCAGGCGCACATAGGCGCACTCAGGCACACTCACGCACAATCAAGCGCACTCAGGCGCACTCAGGCACACTCAGGCGCAGTCAGGCGCAGTCAGGCAGAGTTCGGCGGAGTCAGGCGTAGTCAGGCGCAATCAGGCGCAGTCAGGAGCACTCAGGCGCACTCAAGCCCACTCAGGCGCACTCAAGCACACTGAGGCGTACTCCATTGTACTCAGGCGCACTCTAGTGCACTCGGGCGCACTCAAGCGCACTCAGGCGCACTCAGGCCCACTCAGGCGCACGCAGGCGCACTCAGCCGCACTCAGGTGCAATAAGACGCACTCAGGTGTACTCAGGCGCACTCAGGCGCAGTCAGGGGCAATCAAGTGCAGTCAGGCGCAGTCAGGCGCACTAAGGCAGAGTCAGGCGCCGTCAGGGGCAGTCAAGCGTAGTCAAGCGCATTCCAGCACAGTCATGCGCAGTTAGGCGCACTCAGGCGCACTCAGGCGCACTCAGGCACACTCAGGCGCACTCAGGCGCAGTCAGGCGCAGTCAGGCGTAGTCAGGCGCAGTCAGGCGCAGTCAGGCGTTCTCAGGCGCAGTCAGGCGAAGTCAGGCGCAGTCAGGCGCAGTCAGGCACAGTCAGGCGCAGTCAGGCACAGTTAGGCGCAGTCAGGCACGGTCAGGCGCAATCAGGCGCAGTCAAACGTAGTCAGGCGCAGATAGGCGTAGACAGGTGCAGTCAGGCGCATTCAGGTGTACTCAGGCGCAGTCAAGCGCACTCAGGCGGACTGAGGTGCACTTGGGCGCACTCAGGCGCACTCAGGCGCACTCAGGCACACTCCGCGACACTCAGGAGCACTCAGGCGCACACAGGTGCTCCGAGGCGTAGTCAGGCATAGTCAGGTGTAGTCAGGCGCAGTCACGAGCAGTCACGCGCGGTCAAGCACAGTCAGTTGCAGTCAGGCGCAATCAGGCGCATTTAGGCACAGTCAGACGTAGTCAGGCGCAGTCAGGCACAGTTAGGCCCAGTCAGGCGCAGTCAGGCGCAATCATGCGCAGTCCGGCGCACTCAGGCGCACTCAAGGGCACTAAGGCACACTCAGGCGGACTCAGGCGCACTCAGGAGCACTCAGGCGCACAAAGGCGCACTCAGGCGCCCTCAGGCGCACCGTGGCGTACTCAAGCACTCTGAGGCGTACTCAGGCGGTCTGAGGCGCACACAGGCGCACTCAGGCGCACTCAGGCGCGCTGAGGTGCAGTCAGGCATAGTCAGGCGCAGTCAAGCGGACTCAGGCACAATCAGGTGCACTAAGGTACTCTCAGGCGCAGTCAGGCGCAGTCAGGCGCAATCAGTCATAGTCAGGCATAATCAGGCGCAGTCAGCCGCAGTCAGGCGTAGTCAGGCACAGTTAGGCGTAGTCAGGCGTAGTCAGGCATCGTAAGGTATAGTCAGGCGCAGTTAGGTGCAGTCAGGTACAGTCAAGCGCAGTCAGGCGCAGTCAGGCGCAGTCAAGCATACTCAGGCGCAGTCAGGTGCAGTCAGGCGCAGTTAGGCACAGTCAGGAGCAATCAGGCGCAGTCAGGCGCAGTCAGGCATAGTCACACACAGTGAGACGCAGTCAGGCATCTTCAAGCGCAGCCAGGCGCAGTCAGGGCCACTCATGCGCACTCAGGCACACTCAGGCGCACTCAGGCGTGCATTGTCGCATTTAAACGCACTCAGGCGTACATAGGCACATTCAGGCGCACTCAGGCGCACTCAGGCGCACTGAGGTGCACTTAAGCACACTCAGGCGCAATCAGGCGCAGTCAGGCGCAGTCAGGCACAGTCAGACGCAGTCAGGCACAGTCAGGCACAGTGAGGCGCATTCAGGCGCAATCAGACGCAGTCAGGCGCAGCCAGGCGCAATCAGGCGAACTCAGGCGCAGTCAGGTGCAGTCAGGCGCAGTCAAGTGCAGTCAGGCGCAGTCAGGCACAGTCAGGCGCAGTCAGGCGCACTAAGGCAAAGTCAGGCGCAGTCAGGGCCAGTCACGCGCAGTCAGGCACAGTCAGGCGTAGTCAGGCGCTGTTAGGCGCTGTCAGGTGCACTCAGGCGCACTCATGCGCACTCAGGCGCACTCAGGCACACGTAAGCGCACTCAGGCGCAGTCAGGCACAGTCATGCGCAGTGAGACGCAATTAGGCGCAATCAGGAGCACTCAGGCGCACTGAGGCGCACTGAGGCGCACTCAAGCGCACTCCAGCGCACTCAGGCGCATTCAGGCGCAGTCAGGCGCAGTTGGGCACAGTCAGACGCAACTCAGGTTGTCACGCACAACTCTGCCGCAGGTCCGCAGAAGAGGTAACCTGCGGAATGGGAACTGAGGAGGCAGAGGATCCGCGCACAGAATGCTGGCTCCCGCGGATGCGGTTAAGCAAGGGGTAGCGCAGATCCAGGGTCAGGACACCGATAGAGGAGCCGCTGTAAGCTAACATTCGTTTACGGCGGTTCTACTCAGACGAACTTGTGGCAAGGCGGGAAGCAGTGGCGGGAAAAGCCGCGGTACAAAGGGAACAGAGACAAGTAGCAGCAGGATCCGCGGCCACTGACGAAGCACAGGCAAGACAGCGGTGGGACTGAGCAATCAGTGGAGAAAACGTCCAATCAGCGTGAACGACCAAACATCAATCACGGAGGAGTCCCGGGAGACGCACCGCGGAAGGCGAAGATTCAAGGAAGAACACAAAGAACCGCGTGCACGAACCGCGGATGAAGAAAGTGATCAGTAGAAGATAAGGCAGTGTGTATGTGTGTGGGTGAATGGGACGAGACCCGCGGTGTGTAGCCGCACCGCGTGGAGTCCAAGTAGGAGGAAGTAGGATGGTGTGAGAGGGATGAGACCAACAGCGTGTAGACACGCTGTGCAGAATCCGAAGTAGAAAAGGGCCCCACTAGCAATAGCACAAGTGCAACTCAGACTTGCTTGCCTTCCAAAGTATTCCATATACTCCGTAATCAACCTTATCAAAGTCATTGGCCTACTCTCATTCCTGTGCTCCGCCCATTGCCTGCTTGCCCTCAGTTGCTCTCGGAGTCCGATCCGCGGACTGTGGGAGAGTGTGTGAAGAACCAAAAGTCCGAGTGAGGTGGGCTGCCGGCGGTGCCCCTTGCTTGCACACGTCCGCGGAACAGGATTCCGCGGAGAGGAGTCGGACGCCACGAGGTGGTGGACTCCCGTGTGGGAAGAAGTTGAACGCGGAGTATCACTCATCAGTGAGGTGTCTGCGCAGAAGTTTAGACCTATGGTCCGCGGAATAGCTGATAATCAGGAATTTGCCATTGCGGGTTGCCGTACTCTAGTGGGCCGCGGAGAGTCACTTCTTATTAAGGTGTCTGCGCAGAAGTTTAGGTTTGTGGTCTGCGGAATAGTTGATAATCAGGAGTTTGCCATTGCGGGTTGCCATACTCTAGTGGGCCGAGGAGTGTCACTTCTCATTACGGTGTCTGCATAGAGGTCTAGACTTGTGATCCGCGGGACAACTGGTCATTGGGAGTTTTCCATTGATTGGTTGCCATACTCTGGTGGGCCGCGGAGTGTCAGTTTTCATATAGGTGTGTGCGCAGCAGTCCCAAGCCCGTGGTCCGCGGAGTAGCCGCTAGCCTGAAAGTGACTTGTCTGGCCGCTCACTAGTAGTGGTGAAGTGCATAATCCGCGGAGATCCGCGGAGAGTGACCGCCTGCGGAGAAATCAGGGACGCGGCAAAATTGGGGATATCAGTGTCATCGTGCGGTAAGCGTGGACAGTTCTTTGCTCTTTGCCAGCAGAACTGCACGTGCCTTTCAGATCAGTCATTGATGTCGGCGGCCAGCTTTGTGCATCAGGACATAGGACGACGTCAATAGCAACCATCGGCGCGGTGCTTCCTGCCACAACGGGCCGCGACCTGCGCGGAGAGCAGGGACTCCTCATCAGTGCCATCCCGCACGCCAGTCAGTTCCTCACCAGGCTCCGATCCGCTCGTCCAGCACCGACGAGTAACTGAGTGGTTGGAGCAGCTGCACTGGCGCCGCATAATGGACGCGCTGGGCGAACACGTGGAGGTGGAGAGTATCCACAGCTCCGACAGCCATGGCTCGGTCCAGCATCAGCAAGGACAAGAGGGCCAGCAGAACGTGCCGCTTGGGGCACGGTGGTTCTCCAATGCACCACCTTCACTGGAGGTATCCTCCTCTATGGAGAGCTCGAGGCCTATCGCGGACTGGTGTATTGGCGTCGTGGCGGACAGCAGCAGCAGATTCCCGGCAAAACGGAGTCGCAGCCCGCACACCCGCCTGTGCATCGGCAATCCTTACCGCTGAGCCCCGAGGATTCAGGGATCCCCGAGGCACCAACACCAGACGAGCAGCAGATCTCAGCGCAGCTGCAGCAGGTGCGATTCCCCGCCCCTGCTCTTGGGATGCCCCAGGACATGAATCTGCCGCACCAGCTGGCGGGGGCAACCCTGGGGGTCCCGGCCGCGGAACCACCTGTGCGCGGCCTGCAACAGCAGCCGATGGTCACATCGGAGCAGCCCACGGGGGTCATGCGGATGGGGTGTCTGTGTCTGCACAGGCACCAGGAACCGCACAGTTACCAGTGAGCCACTTCCCCGTGAGTCAGACCCCTCTGACTATGGGAACAGTAGCCACAGGGGCAGCCGCGCAACTTTAGGTGGTCGGAACGGCCCAACCACCGAAATATCCGCGGCAGCAGCACAAGGGGGGTGGGCATGCAAGTACGGCGCAACAGCTCCCCGGGTCACAGCCAAATCCGGTCACCCTGCCAACCGGGGCACCCCCGCAGCCGCTTGCGCCAAGTACACCACCACAGCAGCAGATGATGAGCACCATGCAGGCGGCGGCCATGTCGCATCCGCCTGCGGCGGGACTGCAGCAACCGGCGCATCTGCCACCGCAGCTCACGATGCAAGTGAGGGTAATGGCAGGGCCCTCCACAGTCACGCAGCTGCCACCACAGATGCCTCAGCCCGGAGGCGGACCCAACCACCAAGGGAACACGGTCCAGCCTCTACTGACCGGGACCCAACCAACGAGTCATCAGCGGCAGACGACCGGAGGCGAAACACAGCCGGCGATCATGACGCAACCCCCTGCGGCCACGCCAGCCCTGTGGACGACCCAGACACAGCAGCAGATGGGTCCACTGCCGGTGGGAGCGGTGCCACAGACGCTCGTACCCAACACGATCCCGTAGCCACCCATGCCCACCTACCAGCAGCTCCACCACCAGCAGCCGGTCGGAACAATGCCAGTTGGGACACCTCCCCAGGCCTCGCTGCCAATACCACAACAAAATGCGCAGAGCCATTTGTACCTGCCCCCATAGTAGATGCAAGGGCATCCGCACCCGACCACCAGCGCTGGGACGGCAGTTCCTCTCCAGACTGCGGCTATGGTCCCACCGGCTCTGATGTACTGGGTACCGCAGACAGCGGCACCACCAATACAGGGAACCCAGGTTCTGTCGCCTGGGACAGCATTCTTCTCCACACCCTACACCACCTCCACAACCACTCCCTCTTCCTGGTACATGCCTCTCCCTCCCACGCAAGCAAATCTTCCCATGCCCGCGGGGCAGCTCCAGATGCCGGTCCCTACGACTGGATACTCCGCACCTCCACCTGCAGCCCTTCCCTCGCCACATGCTGTGACTGCATTGACGACTAACCGCAGCACCGTCCCGCAGCTGTAGTACATCTGTTCCGAGCCCGCCAACATTCCACGGCTGGAGTCCTTCAAAGGTGGCCCGGAGGAAGACCCCTGGGTTTGGCTCAAACAAATCACCCTCTATGCTAGCATCGGCCGGATTCCGCCTGACCTCTGTCTCGCCACCGCGGAACTCCACCTTCAGGGAGCGGCAGCGGACTGGTACAACGCACGAGCAACTTTTCCATCTTTCGAGGACTTTGGCAATGCCCTCATCAAACGCTTCAAACACCTGACGAAAGAAGAAGCGCTGCGGAAGATTGAGAAAGAGGTCATGCGCAAGGACGAGGACATCCGTTGTTTCCTGGACCAGTTTTTTACCTGGGCCTCAATGGCCAAGAATTCGCAAGGGGAAGGTCTGCCACTGTGGGTTTTGCTGCAGAACCTCATCCGTGCACTCCCAGATGAGATCAGCGGCCTCATGATTGCTGAACGATATCTGTCCCTTCAAGATGCGGTGCGGGATGCTACAGCCATCTTTACCAGACAGCGGTCCACTCGACAATACCTGGATAGCAACACCCATGTACCCTCATCTTCATACACACCCCCTCCACAGCAGCAGAAGCCAAAAGCCTGCTACACATGTCAGAGTATGGAGCACATTGTGCGGGATTGCCCACGCAAGCGATAGGCGGCTCCGCGCCCTCAGCCAGTCTCCCAGATCCTATGGTTTAGCAATGGTAGCAGTACTATAACCCGGCATGGCCAGGTCCGCACCAACAGCCTCAGCAGCAGCAGCAACAGCAACAACAGCAGCAACCGCAGCAGCAGTCGCATCCGCCCCCCACCGGGCAGGGACACCCGAGTCAGGGAACGGGCCAAGGACTCTTGCCCAATCCACCACCAAACCCCGCTGCTGGAGCCCGCAATGTGAAGCTGGGATTACCCATGGCTGAGGACGATACTACGGAAGTTACGCCCACGCCCGAGGAAACGGAGCTCATCACACGCGCCCGTCGAGTCAAGCTCCGCGGATGGGATCTACAGGAGGCTGCACAATTACAGGACAACCTCCGGCGACGAGCGGAAGCTGCCGAGGCCCGGCTACAAGAGGCCATAACGGCCCGCTCCATGCGACCCCCGGAAAAGCGCCGCCAACCAGATCCCGAGCCTGCAGCGCTTCCAGCCGTTGCACTCAACTCGCCTGCGTTTCAGCCTACTCCCACCATTGCAGCTGATTCCGGTGACCCAGTCCACAAACGTTTCACAACCCCCATTGCCTCTGTGAACTTCTTTGACTTCCTCCGCCTTCATCCCGAATTGGCTCCGCGGCTCAAAGAGGAATTCACCAAAGCCAATCATCGTCTCCAGACAATGGGCATCTCCCTTGCCTGCACCACTCTGCCCCACGGCACCCAGAACACCCGACGTGTTGTCGCGGATGTACCGTCCGCATTAACCACAGAGGAGAAAGAGTGGGGCTGGGCACCACAACCCCTGGAATCACCCCGCCACGATGAACGCCACTACGAGGTGGCCTGCTGTGTGGTCTGGATCTGTGGCCGCAAGTTCCTGGCCATCATCCACACAGGGGCGACTCACACCACTGTGGCCCTCCGCGTCCTCTGCCTCATTGGATGGACAGACCGCATCATCCCAACGCGGCGGCTGTTTGGTAACTCCGCAGCAGGACTAGATTATGGAGATGGCAAAATACGGGGCTTACCCTTGCAGGTGGGCACTCTGCATGAACCAATGGATGTCCAGCTAACCCAGGCGCGGACCTATGACGTTCTCCTGGGCATGGACTATCTCCTTCCGCGACAAGGCAACCTTCTGTTTTCCCTAGGCATCATACAGCTCACGTCCACCACGGGCACAAAAGAGTACGTCCTCATCACCGTTGGCGATCGTGTCACAGTGCCGGTGGCCGATGCACCAACCTTCTCCCTCTCTGATGCGGCATAGGAGGACGCCATTGCCCATTCTCTGAGCAACCTGACACCGGCAGATGATGTCCTGGATGCGGAACAGGTTCACATCGAAGATTGGCGTGAACTCTCCGCAGAGCATGCGGAAGCAGGGGTGCGTGCCAGCCTTCTGGGGTTATGGCAGCAAGGCGAGCATGCATTTGGCCCAGGCCTTCCCTTGGACAATGACGACGACTTCTATCCCATCCGTGAGCAACTACCGCCTCCACCACCGCGGTGGGACCACATCCTTCATCCTCGCCTCTCACCATCCCAGAAGTAGGACTTCCGGGACTTGCTCGACTCCTTCGCCGACATCTTTGCTGGGTCCGGGACGGACCTTGGAGCAGTCAACGCCTCGCATGTCATCAACACCGGCTCAGCCACTGCGATTAAACAGAAGGTCCGCCGAATCCTCCCGGATCAAGAGCAGATCATCAATGACGGTCTCGCGGAGTTGAAAAAGCAAGGCGTGATCGTGCCCATCGTTAGCCCTTGGCGTGCTAACTTGGTCATCGTCGGTAAGCCGGACGGCTCCAAACGCTTCTGTGTGGAATTGCGCGACCTCAACCGTGTCACCGAGGAAGATGCCTACCCCATGCCGCTGATCGTCGACATACAGGAGCATCAACAGGGGCGCGGATGGTTTGCAAAGCTCGACGTCAAAGCAGCCTTCCACGCCGTCCCCATGCACCCGGACTCCGTCGTCAAAACGGCCTTTGTCACCCCTGAGGGCCTCTACGCTTTCACCCGCATGCCCTTCAGTCTCTGCAATGCCAGCGCTACGTTTCAGCGCGTCATGGATTCCACCCTCCGCGGTATTCCCAATGTGAGCTGCTATATCGACAACATCATGGTTGCCGCTCACAGCTTCGCAGACCTCTTCTCCTCCCTCTCCGCGGTCTTTGATGCACTTTGCGCTGCAAATCTTAAACTCAAGGCGGCCAAGTGTTCCATTGGCGCCGCGGAGATGGAGTTCTTGGGCTTTGTCATGAGTGCCGACGGCATCAAAACCGATCCCGCGAAAATCGCCGCCGTCCAGGAATGGCGCCAACCCACTACTGCGGGGAAGGTTAAGATCTTCCTGGGCTTTGTCTCCTTCTACCGCAAGTTCGTCCGCGATCACGCACGCATCATCCGCCCGCTGCAACAACTAACCCACCAGGACGTCCCATTTGAATGGACTCCGGAGTGTGCAGCTGCTTGGGCAGAAATTAAGCATCGCCTGGTCACCGCGCCTATGCTGGAATTCCCTGACTTCAACCTCCCTTTCGCCATCACAACCAACTGGTCGCGGGAAGGTCTTGGCGCAGTCCTGTCGCAGTCGGTCCAGGAACCGATCCAGCGGGTGATTGCATATGCCAGTCGCGCCCTCACTGATAGTGAGCGGAACTACCCACCAGTGAAGGGCGAATGCCTGGCGGTGCTGTGGGCTCTCCAACATTTTCGCGTCTACATCAAGAACGGCAAACCCTTCACGGTCCTAACGGATCATCAGGCGCTGCAATGGCTGTTCACAACGCAGAATCATGAGGGCATCTTGGCCAAGTGGGCCCTCCTCTTACAGGGCTACAATATGAAAATCAAGTATCAGCCCGCTCTTGTCAACCGCAACGCGGATGCTCTCAGCCGCCTCCCACGCGAGGACTGGCCACACCCCACGGACCTGCCAGATTGCCCCCAGGAGTCATCTCCCGCAGCTGCCCCCTGCTCCGCGGGTGTTGAGCCCCAGTGGGAGGGCGTCGCTCGCGAATTCACGGAGGAAGAATCCGCAGTCGCATATCAAATCCTGTCCAAGCTGGAGCCTACTGAATGCTTGGGCGCTGCGGAGACCCTCCCTGCTCTCCCTGATATCGGTCTTCAGCTTGTCCGCCGCTTCGACCCCACCATCCTCGGTTGGACGTTGGAGGAAATCGTGGCACACATTCCTCCTCGCTCTTCTTGGCCACCATCCCGCCGAACTTCCACGGCTGCGCCAGTTGCCATCTTTTCCCATCCGATGTCCCCTCCACCCTCTGCCTCCCCTCTTCTCGACACGCGTCACTCCCTCTCCCTGGTCGACTTCCTCCTTCATTCCCCCGCATCTGTGGAACGACTCCAGGCACTCTTTTCCTCCTACAACCCCTCTCTCTCCCCCGTCAGCATCCGCCTCTCTTGCACCCTCTCTTGTGATACAGGTGTCCGCATGGCGGCCCATGCAATCGTCACAGCACAGTCCCGCGTCCGAGAAGATGCCTCCTGTGCGCCATGCACATGGGCCCCTGCCTCGTTGGTCCCCGGTCCACCAACACCGGACGAGGTCCACGTGGCATGGTGCTATGTCTGGGTATGTGGCCGCAAGTTCATGGCCATCGTGGAGACTGGCGCCACCCATACTACCTTCGCGCTGCGGATGGCTCGCACCCTGCGTCTCGGCCATCCCATCGTACCTACTCGGCTCCGCTTCTCCATCTCCACCGGAGCCATCGATGCACCCATCGGACAAATCGAGGCCCTACCCATCCAGGTCACCAACGTGCATGCACCGCACACCGTGCAAGTATGTGACGTCCGCACATACGACATGCTCCTGGCAGACGACTGGCTCACGCCGCGCCGGGCGAATATATTGCTCGGAGCCGGCATTCTCAGTCTCATTTCTGTTGCTGGCATTCGATCATTCACCCCGCTCTTCACTTCGACTCGACCACTCTCCGTCCTCTCTCCTATGGTTCTCACGCCACCCGCCCCTGGTACTCAGTTCACCCGCCGTCTCACCCGCAATTCCAGTGCCACCTACGGCACAGCATCTGCAATGGCTCACCCTTCAGGCGCGGGGTCCGCGCCTTCGAACGGGGGGGGTGAGCGTGCCACGAGACGGACCTTTCGACGACAATCCACGGACCGTGTCACGACTGGCGCAAGAAGATCCACGTCACCAGCCGTAGCAGCCTCACCCGGTGCAACTCCAGGAGCACCACCGGCACCAGTCCCTTCCGCGGCAGCAGTAGCATCACCTGGAGCCCCTCTGGCCCCAGTTCCTTCCGCGGCATCGGCAGTGGCGACGACATCTGAAGCCCCGCTGGCACCAGCCCCTTCCCCGGCACCGGCAGTGGCCACGACATCTGAAGCCCCGCCGGCACCAGCCTCTTCCGCGGCACCGGAAGCTTCAGCGGCGTCCGAGGCAGCGGCATTACCTGGAGGCCCTCCGGCACCAGGTCATTCTGCAGCACCAAATGTAGCAGCATCCCCTGGGGCACCCCCGGTACCAAGCCCCGCCGCAGCAGTAGCAGCAGCGCCTCTGCCATCTGGCCCTGCTGTGCCCCCGGCAGCAACGACACCTGCAGGAGTACCGCCACCGCCCGGCCCTTCTGCACCAACCGCGCACTCCTCCTCTCCACCGGCCTCACGCGGAATCCCACAGCCCCTGCTCAGCGCCGGTACGATCATGGAGGGCGCACAGACACGTTTGGAAGAAAGCTCTGGGGACAGTGGAGATCACCCCAAGGCTGACCATCTGCTGGACGTGGTGAGCAGCGTCGTCCTGCATCTGCTCGATGAACTCCCGGAGGTAGTCCGCGCAAGCTTAGGGGACTCTTTCTTCNGCCATCTGGCCCTGCTGCGCCCCCGGCGGCAACGACACCTGCAGGAGTACCGCCACCGCCCGGCCCTTCTGCACCAACCGCGCACTCCTCCTCTCCACCGGCCTCACGCGGAATCCCACAGCCCCTGCTCAGCGCCGGTACGATCATGGAGGGCGCACAGACACGTTTGGAAGAAAGCTCTGGGGACAGTGGAGATCACCCCAAGGCTGACCATCTGCTGGACGTGGTGAGCAGCGTCGTCCTGCATCTGCTCGATGAACTCCCGGAGGAAGTCCGCGCAAGCTTAGGGGACTCTTTCTTCAGCCCTGCCTGGCAAGTTGCCTTGAAGGGAGCGGCCAAGACTGCCCTTGCTTTGGGGCCGCAAGCACGACAGGTGCAGCTACTGGAGACAGCGGGGGCCAAGCGTCTCCTTTCGATGCTCCGCGACCTCCTCAACCTGCGTCCAACGCAGGCCATGGCAGGTGTGGCAACGCTCCTGGACACGGTACAACCTGATCATAACGTGGATGCTACCCGCGAATGGTGGCTCCTAGTCCGCCGTGACCAGTCCGCGAATCCCACACGCCGCTATGTACACCTGCTCCAAGAGCGTGCCCGGGCACTCACTATATACCATGCCGCCCGCATGCCGGCAGGAACGATGGAAGTACCAGACCGCAAGACAACGGCGGAACTTTGGAGGTGGGGCTACCTCTTTGGGCTCACCTCCCGCAGGTGGGGACTGCAATACACGGCAGCGAAGCTAGCAGCCGTCTCTGCGGCAGAGCAGCAGCATGAGCATTGGTTCACCGCAATCGCCAACGCCTGGCAGCTGACTCAAGACAGCGCCATGCGCCAACGGGCCGTAACCGCGGTAGCCGAAGGGTTATGGAAATCCCTCCAGGGAACACACACGGCACAATCAGAAGAAGCAGTACGTCACTGGGCCCGAGAAGCAATTAACGTGTGTCGGGAGGAGAAGAACCGCACCCACATCGAGACCGAAGAGGCGCAGGAGTACCTCCGCGACTCCCCCGATCTCACAAGCATGAAGGAACGGCTGCGGGCACTTTGGCAAGAGATGGCAGAAGAGCGAAGGAAGGAGGAGGCGGCAGCGAAGCAAAAGGCGGCACAAGAAGTAGAGGCTGAGGTGGAAGCTGTGATCGCAGCTGCGGAACGCGAAGCAGGAGCGGAAGGTGTGACAAGACAAGCCAAAAACCACCCCGGAGACTGAGGCAACGGATGCAGGGAACGCGGTGGCCGCGGCAAAACAAGCGGCAGGGGCACAGACAACAGAACAGCGAGAAAAGGCACAGGTGGAAAGCGGAGGACGAGTCCAACACGTGCTTGCCTACGCCAGGGCTGCAGCAGCCAGGAGGGAGGTATGGAAGAACACCTCATAGCCAGTCCTGTCCCTGCTCTGCTCGCCAGAAGGGCCAAACTCCAGCGCGCGGCCAGAAGGGCTACGGCATCCGCGGCTCCCGGAAAGCAGGCGGCTCACACGGCGTCAGTCAGCCGGGAGGCTGAGCCACAGAAGGATTCCGCTGCGAAGAAACGGGCGCCATCCGCGGAGACTACACCAACATCCCACCACAAAAAGAAAGGGAAGCGGACCATGGAAGACAGCTCTGCCACTACCACCCCCGCCAAGCGCAGCAAAACAGAAACCCGCCAGCCTGTTGACCTGGAGCAGCTTGCGCAGGTCCAGCGAAGCATCGCCCAAGCAATGGAGCTGCTCCTGGCGGTATCCCGCAACGTCCCAATGCCGGCCGGGTCGGTTCCGACCCAACTTCAACCCATCATGGGGGGCGCGGGCGCCGTATCGCAACACAAGCAGGGGATTGAAGAAGATGCCGCGGTGACTACGGCAAAACAGAAGGCAGGTGGGGTGGTGATTTCTGAACTCAGCGAGTCACCAGCACCTGATGAGGACCAGCCAATCGCGAGAGGGCGGGGCCTGCTGCGGCTCCCCGAGGTAGCACTGGAACAAAAGGCAGAGCCAGAGGCGGGCAAAGTCCGCGGAGCACGCGGACGACGGCATGGAGCAGTACCTGAAACGACACTACGAAGCCAATGGGATGAAGGGGAACTCCGCGCGGTGGGGATTCTGCGCATCTTCCCCGCCCCGGACAGCTGGGACAGGGAGTCCCCCGTATATGATGAAAAGAACCAACGGAGTCTGCACGCGATGAAGGCGGAACAAGACGGGAGGCGAGCTCAGAGACCGCCAGCGCTGGAAAAGGAGAAGAAGCGGAAGCAGGGAGAAGCTGCCGCGGGAAAGGTGGTGAAGGAGAAGCCCGACGAGACGCATGAGTGGAGGATCTGGCAAGCCGCGCACATCCTGCTCCGCGCCAGAACCAAGGAACAGCAGAAGGTGGAGGCGGAGAAGGTGTACAAGGCCTTGGGAGCGCGGATGGGGGTCGAATATGACAGGAGGAAGAAGGATGATCTCGCCGCCACATGCGAATAGTATGCATGGGAAGGTGGCCATTTGTGGCGGACCAAACCACAGGTCTTATGGGTGTCCCCATCCACCATGCAACGAGCGGTGGTCAAAGCATACCATCAACACCACCACACTGGCGTCCAGGCACTCAAGGAACGCCTCACCCCCATCCTGCACATACCAAACCTCCTGGCGGTTGTGAAAGACGTGGTAAAACACTGTGCGCCATGTGAGCGCCACCGCAAGAAAACGCCGCGGGACATGCCGCTCTTCCTGCCCTCCCCCATCGGCGAACCATTGGACCGCATCATCGTTGACTTCCATGGACCCCGTCCTCGCCGCGCCCAAGGAGAGCGGTACTGGATTGCAGCGGTGGATCATTTCACCAAATATATGTGGGTCCGGGCCGTCCCCGACAAGTCCTCTGAGCGCGCGGCACGCTTCATCCGGGAGGA